>JAGDQP010072655.1:371-10482 GCA_022664845.1 Lepisma saccharinum | reverse complement strand
AGGGAAGATATGCAGTCCCATTTCCGATTTTCCAAATGGGGGTTTCTAAATCAAACCAATCATACTAAATCATCACATGAAGCTACTTCAAAAACATCAGAAAAGAAATGGCTTCTTAGCTGCTAGTAAAAGTTCATAATACCCTTGTCACTTCCATGAAAATAGTTTAAACTTCTGCCAAATAAAAATGTTCCGATTTTCTATCTAATTTTGATCGAAACCTCTTCTAGGGGCGAGAGATTTATCCCTGGCAGAGACGAAAAATAATTTGTCAGGGTGGGAAACTTATATGCCGGTGGGGGTGGGGGGCAGGAATATCAGATTCTGGTACCTTACTGCTAAGAAACTTAGCACACAAGGGTCGAAAAGCTCTTTATTTAACAGGAAATCTCTCCTGAACTTCGAAATATTGCTACATTTGTATTTACGTTATGGCTGAACTGCACAATGCAAATAGAGCGCGAAAACATTTTCCAAATTACATAAAATTATTTTAAAATCTTACATCTTTCAAAGAAAATACCTTTTACAATGTGTTCTATATGTTTTAAAAGTAATTTGAAAATCTGCTGAAAGTCACGACTTGACAACATGTTTTAGTAAGCTTTAGAAAGCAATTTTAATACAGAAAAAGTGATTGTGTTGAAATAATTTTGAAAATAACTTTAAAAATTATTTCATAGTTTAATTTTTTTAAATGTATTATTTGATTCTTTTCTTTTTTAAGTCTTACTTAGTTTTTGGAAAAGAAGTAAATGCTTTTTCTAATTTTTTTTCTAAAATAATTTCTGTTTTTAACTGCTTAGGAAAAGTTTTCATTATTTATTTATTACTAAAGTATGATAATTACAATGGTAGATTATATTTCATAGATGAAGTATTCTGTCGGAAAATAATAGCATTGTACTGAAATAATACAAAAAGTCCGATTTTGTAAATTTTGCATTAGTGGGTCGTATAGCTGCCAAAGATGCTTGTTAAAAAAAAAAACATCTCCTTATTATTATTTTGCAAAATTCATGACGTTTATGTATTGGCGTAATTTTCAGATTGTAAAGGAAGTCTAAACGAGATTGACGCTTTATAGCTATTATAGTTCATCTATGATCTTGACAGGAAGGTAGGCATTTTACAAAGTTCAACCGCTGAGCTTGCTGATAAGAGCTTAGAGAGAGTATTTCTGACAGTGAGACTCACTCGACTATGACGTATACCGTGACCCACCAAAGAGACAGGCCGCGGCGCGTAAGCTTCCAACGCTGGTGACGTCATCATAGTAGTCCGGCTGCTCAGTTCATCTAAGGAGGCAGTTAGTCGTGGGGAGCAAGAAAATCTCAATATACCTTGATGAATATTACACGATTTGTATCAAGGGCAATCGAACTATTGATAGCGGGAAAGAAAATAATAATGACCAAAGTATCGAATTTTCCCAACAACGTTTTGAAATGCACTTTCGCTTACAGAAGTATAACATAGTTAATTCATTCCAATAACACTACATCTTGTGTATATATAAATTGCGCTTTTTCAGGATTTTCATCAACCACTAGTTTGTTTAGTCAGCAATAGAAACGTTCAGTAATATTTTTTTAACCTAAGACACAAAATGTCATTAAACTGTAAATTAAACCTTTTTATGTCAGCGATGCTCGTGGTGTGGGGATATTACTTCTAACTGACGTAACTCGATTACCCATGATACCTTTCAGTTCAAGTGACGGCTGGCGCATCTTTATCTACACGAGTTTATTGAAACTTTTCAATAATATACAGTTTGGGAAAAAATCAAGAAAACAAGCGGTTTCGATCCAGCGACCTTCAGCGCAGAATGCCAGCACCTAGACAACTACGCTTGAGAGTCATTGTTTTTTGGAATTTTCTTTTCGAGTTGATCTAGTATTACTTCTTACACAGACACGTTCGCACTGTTCCTTTTCTTGTCTATTTCCTTTTTTTGATTTGTTTTTGCACGTCCTATTATAACACATTCAAACGTCTGTATCGTATGAGAATTATTTTGAAATATATCTCATCTTCATTGTTGCCACAGTAACTTCAAAATTAAGCACTAAACATGTGATATGTTTGGCAGAAGCTTAATGTTTCATACCGAGATTAGTTTCCAAGATTCTCACCACGGCATGGGATTTACTTTCTTGAAAGTACCATTTATAAATTGCATCCTAGCACTATTTACACGCCATTGTGCTTGACAGTAGATCAAAGTAGAAAACTCAACTAGTCATTATCGTCACATTTGATCCACCTATGTTGAATTGAATTGGATTCAATTATAGTCTTTAGGATATGACTCAGTCTGGGATAGGATAGGAGAAAGGAGATGCAGTGTGAACCCGAATAGTACTTTCGTCTTCCAACTTTTCATGCAATACATCGTTTCGTTTCAAATTAACCTCAATAATGTCCATTACTCTATTTTCACTATTAGTTTCTCTTTCAAAATATATCCTGCTAAGAGCATACAATAAATCAGAATCAACCATTCTTCTTTTATTGTATTTCTAATAAACAAGTAATTTGTTAAGTTTAATGCATTCACTCCGCTCCCTAAAATTTTCACAAGAATCTGACAGTTTCTTTAAAACGATAATCGATTGCTAGGCTCGGTTAGAAAATAATAAATATAACCTACAACATTCAATTTAAAATATCATATCTTCAAAGGTAAGTTATACCAAAAACTAAAATTACCAACTAAATTTAATTTCAAACTAATAGGAATATGACTAACTTTATTGTAATAAATTCCCTGAGGATTTATTTGCTCTTTCTGAGCAAAAAAAATATCTTAAAATTCACAGTACCTTCTTTCTTTTTCTTCTTCTTTCCACTACCCATATAACAATTTTGACCTGACTCAAATGTTAATCAAGTTTACTTTCATAAGTGGAGAACTTGATGCAAGTTTTGAAATTTAAGCCAAAAAGTTTAAACAATGTTGAACAAAACACTCTAGTTTACAAGAATCAAGGTTGAAGTAGCTTTTACCAGAACAAGAAAGGAAAATACATTGTACTTCTAGGGAAAAAAATAAAAGGGCTTGGATTTGAATCGAACCGAGGGCCACTATCCACTTCATCACTAGACCACGGAACCACACGCCTGAGTTCACCTTCGAAGCGCTATTTATAAGATCACAGGAGACGCCTGTAGCAAGAGGTGGGAGTTGGCGATGATTAGACTACGTCGAAATAGGTCTGGCACGTGATGGAATTTCAGTGCACTGAGACGGCAGTGGAAGTGCAACGAAAAATTCAAACGAGTTTAAAGTTTGACAAGATTCCTCGCATAGTTGCTGACAACAAGCTTGAATTAGCTTAGTTATAACAGCCAAGCCGCTTACGTTTTTCCAACACGTTTCAAGTTTGTTTGTTAAGTTCAACACAATATTAAGCTTAACAAGCTCAAAGTAAGTGACTGACAGCCTTATTGCAAGCTGGCATGTTATCTGGGTATGTGACATATCACATGAAAAGGCCTCCAGAATATCATAATCTATTTTACTTACCACTACACAGCAAAGACAAGCTATAATAATCGTCGAGAGCTCACAACTACATAATGGGGATAGGGTAAACACTGTTCGCGCGCTGTTACGCCTCATTTCTACTTCATTAGCTAACACAGTAATTGTTCAACTATATTGATATATACATCATTTTAAAGCTTATGAAACAGGCAACAACTTTTATCTCGAACATGTTTTTGATATTGTGAGTTTAAAACAAGCTACACCGTAAAAAGTGTAAACATTAAAAGCAAAATATCATTATTTTGAGCTTTTGATCAAAGTTATGGCAAAACTACTAGAAACAGCACAACACGGAATATAAACATTTTTGTAGCCTATCTCATCTAGGAATTATAACAAAAAAAAAGAATAATCTTGTTATGTCTACTGGTTACGGAGATATAATACAATTTCTAAAAGTCTGTAAATTTGTAGTTCCAGGAGGATTGGGGGGAAGCAAGAGGGGGTCGGTCGGGGAAATTTGAAAAACTGCTCTCCTTATGGTACTGTAATAACTGGCAAATTTTCAGCATTTTACTGATTAGTTTCGACCCAAAACCTTTATTGAGTGGACAATCAATCATGGTATTAACATACGTAAACTATTCATATACCTGTTTATTCTTGACAGATTTGCTACATGTTATAGAGTTGTTTTCTTCCAACATCCAATTTGTATCCCTATATCCTTACGTTATTTGAAACTACAATAACTTGACATGTGTCCATTTTATTGTCGATCAGTCAGTGTTTAGCGTATACATCACTAGGCACAAAGTCCACCAACTTGTTGAATTCCATATTCCATAACTATTGTTGCTAATATCTCAGATTGTCATCACAAACAAGAGTAAGAAGTGATACATACACCATAGCATCAAGAAGAACTGGCGCTGCAATTTGACGTTTCTAGTCGACTGGTCTGGACTACTGTCATGTGACGCGATCGAGGGAGCTATTGGGAAGTCGAATCTAATTGGGTCTTATCATAATATTTTAGCTAACTTGGGGTCTTATAACAAAGGAATTCATAAAATACATTGGAATAAAAAAACACTTCTTATTTCACAAAATATCAATAGAAAATCAAATAGTATGACAATGCGACTGTGCAGATGCAATAAAGAAATGTCAAGCAGCAACAAATATTGATTACGAAACCTTTTATCTCCTATATTTTCTCTCATAATATTAATTACTATGATCCTATCAATTCTAATTATATAATTGTATCCAGTGAACTCTAATTTATCATACTAGGGCTCTCGATTACATAACTTATTCATTTATTAACAAGAACTCAGATACAACAATAATAGCATTTTACACTGGCTGTCAAACAATAAAATGAAAATAATCCCTAACAAAATAAAAATGAAAAAGAAAGTAAGCGTCTTGATTGTTGAAGCGGGTCACTGTTGCCAATCCTGTTTTCAATTCAACTACTCAAATTGTTTCAATTCCGTTAGACCTATCTGCACTGAAATTAATATAAACATTATTTGACACAATTTACAAAATACTGTTGCTGTCCCCATCCCAAGCATCAGTGTTGTCAATGTCACCAAGGTACTTACAACTGAATTTCTCCATTTGCTTTTATGCCGTTAGACGTTTCTGTGCCAAACTTGGCATAAACGTTATCCGACACGATACAAACATTCGGTGGGTGTTTCCGTCACTAATCAGCTCAGTTATAAGTGTTGTCAACATATTTTATAAAAAATAAATGTTTGTGTGTCTGAGTTGCCTCATTGTTAGTAGAACGCAGTGCTACTTGTTTCATACGATAAGTACATATGTCAATATGAAGTGAGCATGTCAATATATAAGAATAATATTGTGAACAGTTTCAAAGATTTTGCAATACCAGGTTATAAAACATTCATTATCAAGTCTTTTGTAAGCATTGCTCACACACTACATAAATATAGTACTTTTAAAAATACAAAATTATGCATTGGTCACTACAGTTTTTTTCTAAGTAACATTATTGTATTCTTTTGTAGTGTATAAACAGTGCTGGAGTAAGTACTAGTGAAGTTACATCTTTAATTTAGAAACTGAATCTATAGGAACAGGACCGTTTAGGTTAGGTGGGCTCCGAACCACCCCGTTCAATGAACCTCGGTGGAAATTGAACCCGTGACCACACGTTCTAAGACATAATTTCGTTTAGTTTTTTTCTGTATAAATACAATAGGAGCTGAAGGTTACCTTTCCCAAAAATTAAGTGCGAATCAGGTGACGTTATTATTATTATTATTATAGATGGATGTAGGTGACCAGAATTTCAAAGACGGATCTGCGAACAATTTTTATGTCATATAAATATAAAAACCACCTTGTGCTGTTCATATACCAGAACTACGGTACACAAACAAGCAACGAACTATTATTAATTTTCCATACCTTGATTTATTTTTCTTAGGGAGGGTTTCACCAACCTTTCTTAAGATTTTTACCAGTTGTTAACTAAGTTTGATAGCTGTAAGATTCATTGAATTCGTTAACTAACGATTCGTTAAATACTTCACGAAGGTTGGTGAAAGCCAGCAATAGACAAGAGAGTGAATCTGCTTTAAAACATTCTCATTCACTTAACTCTTTACTAAAGTTATTTAACTGTTAACTTATGACAAAGTGAAGTTTGTTTTAACAAAAAGAATAACTTAAAAATTTCTATTTTTATTGTAGAATTCTGATCAGTTCAGAATAGAAGAAAACACCCTGTCAACGGACCAGTTTGAAGCAGGTAGACACATGGTGATGGTATGTGATAATTTCATAAAGTTTCAATGTGGAATATGGTTAATTATAATATATTGAAAATGTTATTGTAGTTCACACGTAACAAGCAAACCTATCGATGGTTCAAACTACTTTTTCGACCAAACTTGGTAGAGGAATGAGGTACATCAGGAAACCATCAGAAAACATGATTAAACGTGCTTTCATCTATAAAGACGGGCGCAGTGGCCAAAAGTTTGATTCGAAATCAGTAGCGGCTCGTGCTTTGCTGAAATCGGGGTTCAAGCAACAGAGGTAAAAGCATAATGTCCAAAATGCCTTTTGCACAGATGTGACCTCATTTACTACCACTAAATAGAACATTTTTCTATCCATAATAACTTCTCCTCTAGATCAGTTAAGTAATGAAAATATTTTGGAATTTAAAAAGCTTTTTATCTCAAATTATTTTTAAGCAGGTTGTAAATCATCGTCATTTTGCCAGTATGCTCTAAGAATATGAAGGTGTCAAATATATAGCACAGTAGTATTTACAGCACAAATCGCCGAAAATATACATGGTGATTTTCATCAATGCGATCGTTTTTTAATACGTTACATGTGCGTGAACGCTGCGAACATTGCACGAGCTACTTAGTTTCTTTTAACAGCTTTTTATGTATGCGTAAGGATTATTTTTAGGTTGACTTTATACATAAACGATTATTAAATGCATTGTTTAGGTTGACTGAATTTTATTAGGTTGACTTTTTATGTACACAGTACCTGCGTCAATATTTTTATGAGTTTATACAGAAGAGGATGATAATACATGAAATTACTATTTTATTATATGAGCTTCTAAATTAGCTAACATGAATGAGATTTTCCAATTTAATATTATTTTAATTAAACAAAAAATTTACAATAGATCTCCAGCTCCCTCCCTTATATCTTACTAGAAACAATGAAGGAATTGTTTCAATAAATTTTATAATGGATAATTTTATTTACTATAATTAATTTTAATTTATTTCGAAGGAGAAGATAAGATAAAATGAATTTTATGGGCGGTAACAGCATATTTCGAAGGAATTTTGTGTTTTACGTTGGAGTCAACGCTCCCCCCTTAATCCTCCAGTGGAAGTCCCGATGCTTTGGAGAACGAAGACCGCATGCATGTTTTCTTTCGTTCCTTTCTTCATTTAACAGTGCTTTTGTCTATTTAAGTAACTTCGGACGAGCTCGGATTTTTTTTCGAATAATCTCTTTTATGTGTTTTTATATTTATGGCAAGTTTCATGATTAAAATTGTTTTCTCCCAGAAACTTTCCTTCTATCTGAGATCATCAGTTAAAAGCAAACTGCTGAAAATTGTTTATGAATGTTTCCTGTTCTTAGCGAAACACAATGCTAGCAGTACTCAGGTATTCGACCTATTCGTACCTTTTTAACAACAAGCAACAACTATCGCTTTGATAACCAGGAATGACCTGCTCTCTATGTATTATTGCTCCCTAACCGTCTGCTCATAACCTGTTTTATTCTTCCCTTTTGTTAACTGTTTTCTGCTATTTTCAGCAATATAAGAATTTAAGGGGAGTTTTAGTTAAGAACGACATATTTATTACCCTATGTTTTTTACCATAGAATCTCTGCTTTTACATAGTACTACCGAAAGAATTAATTGGCTCCTATTCCTAAAAATATAACCATGTCACTCAGACTATTTTTGAACAACGGGTTTTCTAAGAATTCAGAGAACATAATAGAAATGCCTCAGGTTTACCAGGAACGTGCTATCTAGGTCAACCAGACAGTAGAAGTATTGAGCAATTGCCCTTTATTGGTATTAGTGATAGCTTGGAGATTGTTGACGTCAGATGGAGGAAGGACTGGAGAAACAGCGCCCTCTGATAGAAGGTTATTTTAGGTGTTTACATGTTATCCTAACTTACGTTTGATTGTAATTTGATGAATATTAATGGATAATGAATAAAATACAGAGTAGTAGAGCTAGGCATTGAATTATTTTCATATGAAACGGCTTCTTAATGTATTTTACGAGAGATGCTACAGGTAATGCATTGACATATCTGTCTTACTTGGACTTTAATGTTTGCTGGTGTAAGAAAATAATTATTTATTCATCATTTTTTCGGAGAATGATATGTCGGAGGATTGAACACACATTCCTTATGAACGGAGACAGTTGCCGCTGCCACTGCCATTTTCGTCGTTGGTGTTAACGCAGTAGTCGCCGAGGTCGGGTTGCGTTGACGCTGCGAAACGCTGCACACGTTGGCGATGTAACTGCTCCCGTTCCCGTGAGTGGATTACGTTCACGCTGCCAAACGGTGCACACGTTGCCGCTAATGCAGATGCAACGCACGCGTTGATACTAATACAGCCGAAGTTTTTTTGCTGCCGATTATTTCGTGTCAGGACTGTAGTTGCCGCACATCCGTGGAGGCGGACATAGTCACCTTTTGCCTTTGCTAGCACAGTCGCTGCACACCTCATCCATGTAGCTTATGAACGAGAAATTTTGTTTGAACAAAAAATTGAAAAATTATTAAATTTGCCTTGCGCCCGTCGTCTGGGAGCGAAGCTCTTCTTGCCACGAATGCTGTGGAACTACTGTTTGATGATCGTTAGATTTATTCGTGGTCGAGGTTTAGGATCGCGCATGCTCAGACTTGTTTGTTTGAAATCAATCGACGTGTAATTTTTCCTTGTTTTGCACATGAGGTGCTCGGGAGGAGGGAAACAAGATGCTTTGCCCCTGTACCCCAGTGCTTTGCCCCTGGCCTCTCTAAGAATCTAACTGTGCAGGTGTTACTTTACCTTTTTGACATTCTTTCGCTTGAATGGGATAACGCGGGTATTTTGTTGTTTTGTATGTACAGTGTCTGAGAGAGGGGGGAAAGAATCTTGTTTTGGTGCTTGGAGCTTGTTACGACAAGTTATTTTTACACAATATGGTCATTTAAGTTGAAGTTGTTATTCACGAAGGTGTTATTTTCATTTCTCTCATTGTTATGTTCGAGAATGTTCTTTTTTGTAGTATCACATCCCTCCTGATGCTCGTTGAAATTTGACAGTGTAGGTGGTGACGGAGCTAACTGAATCTTGTTACTTATAAAGTAGGTTAAGACTATTTAACTTATTAAATATTATCTTGTTATTTAACTTACATTTTTTGTACAGTTGCGCATTAGCCATGATATAGGACGCTACTAAAAATAGTATGCGATTTTATGAGGATCATAACAGAGATAAAGGGGAATGGAGGCTTATTTACAGGTATTTTACGTACTTCATCTACCTCAAGTTTAGAGGTAGAATTTAATTCAGACAGTGATGAAGAATATTATAGTTTAAGTGCAAAGAAAAGTGATTATGTTGGGCAGAACATTGAAGTTTCATCTTCCACTATGTGTTTTAGTGAAACTGAAAATTCTTCTCGATATGTGAATTACAATCAGTGTATTTTTGAAACTATTGACAATTTGAAATATAAAAACAATCGTGCCTTATTATGTGTTGAATGTTTCTATAGTGTACACAATTGACACAGACATCGTTTGCCTTACACGAATTGAAGATGAAGTAAGGTCTTTTGAGGAGACGCACATATAGACTGATCCTGTGAATTTTCTTTTCATATTTGTAATGTATATCTTTCAAAACATGTACATTTTAATAGCGTTGAAATTTATGAATATTTACTTCGCAATTTAGTTTTACTCAGAGTGCATGAAGTAAAGACAAAATTAATTGAGAAAACGTTAATGCAGAACCAGATAGTGAGTGAACATGAGAACTTAATAAAAGTGATTGTGT
>JAGDQP010072654.1:0-10483 GCA_022664845.1 Lepisma saccharinum | reverse complement strand
CAAAAAGAAGAAGAAAAAAGTATATTTCTATCTTAGACTTATTCAGTTCAAAATTGACAAGTAAAATGAAATTACGGTAGAGTGGGGTAACTTTGGTAGACCTGGAATACCGTTACTCACCATGACAATCTTGCACACAGTTCATTCCAGGACAGTAATTATAAAAGTACTTTTTTAAAATAAAAAAAGGCATGTGCTAAGTAGGTTAGTGATACTAAGTATTTCGTTGCCAAAGTTACCCCATTCTACGGTATGTATTATAAATATCTTCTCGAGTAAACGAACAATGAGTGAGGGATCGTCGTGAATGAAGCTTTAGTTTCAACTTTTTGTTGACTCTCATTGTATTATGAATTTTGCCATTTTTTTTGTGCTTTTAGATCCCTTGATAGCGAAGCTACAAAAAAAAAAAGACCTAAAAAAATCCTACTCAGTCCGCTTGTGTCCAGAAATTAAATCTCAGGAATCACAAAGTGTAGAGAGATGTTTGAAGTGTCGTTGGAAAGGTCTTCGATAGAGTAGCTCAGAGCCGTGAGGATCAGGCGCCGCAACCATCAGTGTTGCAAACCATTTTAAAAATTCAGTATTCATTTTTCTCTTTCAATTTGTTTATATATTGTTAACCGGCTTACCTGTACCAAACTTAGCATAAACATTATCCGTCACAGTGGAAAAATACTGTGGGTTTTCCCTTACCTAAGCACAGTATTTGTCAGTGTTGCCAGCCTATTTTATAAATATTAATGCTTGTGTGGCTAAAATGCTATCAAGGGACCGAAGCCTTTGCGATTATTGGTAGAATTGCAGCTGTAACTTGTTTATTCACTTTGTACCATTGTCACAGATTTCTTAGTATAAACATGACACGAACGTACTTTTTTCGTTTCATTCCGTCTGGGACATTCTCGCCGATGCTGAAAGGTTGTCTCATAATTATAGTAAAGGTAGGGAAAATATGACTAATGTACTTTCTATTCTTGGCTTACGCTGGGAGGCACAGCAAAACAGGCTCTTATTATGTTGAATAAATATTTTAAACCTATTGATCAGCTAATTTTGAAAGGTATTTGTCCATGTATATAGACGCCTAGTCATTGATTTAGGCTTCTTATACCATTTCCTTAATTCACAAAATCTGTCATTAATTTGAGCTAACGTAAACTGCTCTACCGAGACTTTTTCGGTGAGCATTGCAACAGCTTTTCTTTTATATTTTTATTTACGTTGATAGATTGTACGAAAGTAGTCACATTAGATTTTGTGGCACAAAAAATAACTTTGTTTACGGCGTATATTGTACCTGTAGATGCATAATCTCTGGGGTGCTTGTATGCTTTAAAAAAAGGTCATTATACATTTCTAAGTATTGGATAAGTGCATAACTTCTATCCGTTTTTGACATGTCACAGGTTAGCTGTGTACTGACCTCACAGATGGCTCTGCCAGTGCGTGAATCGGTAGCCACGTAGTAGGGGCACAGGCAGTGAGTGTGGACGACAGGCACTGGAACAATAGATCAGGCACAGGCAGTGAGTGTGGACGACCAGACAGGGACAGCGTCTAGTGTCGGTCAAATTGAGATCGATAAGGAACACATCAGACACTGTTTACTTTTTGAGTTCTATAAAGGCAGTAATACGGCTGCAACTGTGTGGTGAAGATACAGTTGACGATAACACATGTCGTCGGTGGTTTCGGAAATTCAGGGACGAAGACAGAACCTGTCAATATATACCACGGTCTAGACGTCCATCAGTGTTTTCCGAAGAGGATCTCCGCCAAGTCATACGAAACAGCCCGACAAATCTTCTTTACTTTTGTATTGGCCATTTTAGTGGCTGTGGACTTCGCCCGTCACGATGGTATGAGTGCAATGCAGTTTAAAATCGACAAACATCCATGGACCAGGCGGGATTCGAACCCGCAACCTTATGAACACGAAACAGCCTGAATCCAACTGTAGAGAATTTAGCGAGAACCTTCCACGTACTCGGAACAACAGTTGAAAGATGCTGGAATCGCTGGTTTTCAACGCAAAGTTCAATTGTTGGTGCACATCAGCTGAGTGCAACTCAACAAGAGGAACGTGTGGTGATCTGTGTTCCCTTGCTTTCCCAGTAGAAAAATATCTGGTTCTTGACACGCATTGGCACTGGTGATGAGAATTTGGTTCTGTACCGGAACGTAAAAGGTGGAAGGATTGTTTCGCATTTCTGAGCCGCCTCCATCGCCGTCCAAACCAGAACTTTATTCCAAGAAGGTGATGTTAAGTATGTGTGCTGGGACGTCAAAGGCATAATCACTGGAAGGTGCTGCAACCTAATCAAACCATTAATGATACCTTGTACTGTCAACAGTTGGACAGTCCGCGAGCAGCATTGCGATCGATCCGGCCAGGTCTCGTTAATCGTCAAGCAGTCATCGCCCACCATGATAACCCCAGACCACATGCTGCTGTTATCACCCGTCAAAAAAAGTTATGCACTTTGGTTAGGAGTTCCACCCTATTCTTCTAACTCTACCTCTACAGACTACCACCTGTCTCACGCTTTGCAAACCCTTTCACTCTGAAAATTTTTGATGTGGGGGTTGTGAAAACTGCCGTACAACAGTTCTTCGACTCCACACCTCAGGACTTCTATGCGGTGGGAGTCATCTACCAGAAAGATGGCAAGATGTCGTAGATTGAGATGACGATTATGGACAGTCCTAGGTGAGTTCCATTTTGTGTTGTTCACAGTTCTATATCCACACCATAAACGGGTAGAACTTATGTACGTACCCAATACTTTGTCACTTGCTTTCCAACTGTTTGTTCTTTAGGAATTATTTTCCCTTGCACGTGTACTACACAAGCGCACTTACTTTCAACTGTCAGCTTCTTTCCTTTGTTTCATGATTCTGTTCACCTGTTTTTGTAGCAAACTGTATATTTTTCTTTCTTCTTAACTTCTAGGTCTTGCACTGCCTGCATTAGAGAAGATAACTGTGGATACTGTTTCAACAGTTCAAGTAGCGCCTCTTATTGCTTGTATGCTGATACTCTTTCTCCTGAATCTGATAGTAATTCCTCGTTTTGTGCTCAAGTTTCAACTGACGATAATGGTTGGACTTGGGCCTATGACTGGTGTCCATCTAGCTATTCTTGGATCAGCATACTTTCTCTTGGACTCTATTTGCTTTTTTTCGCACCAGGTGAGGGTTACTCTTTATTTTACAGCCAGTCCCCATCCCAGCATGCACGTTTATTGTATATATTTACTATTGAAAGTGATTTTTTTAAAAAATTGTCTTCAAATAAAGCATGCAATTTTATTATAGAACTGAGATATTTTTAACATCTGAACTCATTTTATATCATTTTCAAAAGTATTACACAGAGAATAATAATTGGCACATGAAAAGAAGTTGAAACTCACCAAGTTTTCATGTGACAAACCAGGTGGCAGACGGAGTCCACCAAGTGGCATCAGCTGGCAGCACGAGTTCAGTGCAGTAAATGGCAACAATGGAGGGAAAGGTTTTTTTTTTTGTGTGGGGGGGGGGGGGGGGGGAGGCTCCCCAGGTTTTCTGATCTGACGCCATGTGACTTCTTCCTTTCGGGATACATTAAGGACTGTGTTTACGTCCCACCACAGCCAACAACACTAGTACAGCTTAGGGAACGCATCAATGCTGCTGCAATGACCATTGACAGTAGAATGCTACGGAAGGTATGGACAGAACTTGACTACCGTTTGGACGTATGTAGTGTGACGTGAAGTGGACACACACAAAACTTTTGTAGTGTATAAGAAAAACTTATTGAGTTTCCGCTTCTTTTCATGTATCAATCACTATTGTATCTGTTATATTTTTGAAAATACAGTATTTTAAAATGCGATGAATCATTATAGTAGTTCTATGTTATATATGACAAAGGTGTTTTCTCCGTTGAGAACTTTTTTTTACCACTTTAGTGAGATACATAACAATATAACACATGCAATGCCCATCGACAGTAAAGTGTAGTATGCGACCTATTTTATCATTTTTGGTTATATACCAAAAATGTTCTGTTTGTACTGTGATTCTATGGTTTAATACGGAGGGGCAAACATGTATTTAAGCCCTACTCATGGCATCCATTGTAATAAGTTTTAGGGTTTTCCTTGGTTCCATCAGGTAAATTCTCAACGCTGTATGCCCGTAATAGAAGAATTGTCTGCTAGTTCTCCATACCTTTTCCCGGAAGCTGTGCTCGCTAAGCGTCATCTCTTGGGTTTTAGATTTGGACGTAAACAATAGCTTTGTACAAATCTAAGTTCTATTAATCGCACCAGAGAAGGTATCGTAGGATGTTAATTGACTACAAAATATTTCATCCTTGTTGTAGTCAGTTACTCCTACCTACCTAGTAAAGGGCATACTGCTCACTTTTAAGGTCCACATGAGAAAGTTTAAGGTTTCTAATTTCACTAAAGTCTTGTTTAAATATGTTGACGCCAAACTTGTGTCCCCCATTCGGACGCCATTTTCTTCTGAATGATTGAGATCGAGAGTTTGCCGAACATGGATTTGTTGGCGAGGGGTTGTAAATCGAGTCATGAAGAGGAAAAAGGGAAATCTTGCCCATTATTGCTGACTTTTCCTTACAGATTTTGACTAATTCAACACTTGTGAATGCCAATGGAAGTACAGTACCCCTTCCTTAGTTATTTCCCCAAAGGAATTCAAAGTAGGAAGTAAGTGTTTAGAATTATGACGATTATTGGTCCTCACAGAACTATTTCAAGGCAGCCGTCACTCGACTGGGTCACTTTGGAAATATTAGGAATTTCGTCTATGTTTGTGAAAGTTAAGAAATACTGTTTATACCTGAAACTTTTTCTAGTTGTACAGATAAAATTATATTTTTAAGGCATGTTTTATAGGTCATCACCTTGTTAGTTCATTTCTCGGACAGAAGATAGTATGCATGATAAATTACACCGCAATAGTAACGCTATGCATTCATTCTGGTGAGAGGGTCACATCTTTTTAACCTGATTGAAATATCCTTATAATCTGTGGTCTGCAGAATACGTGATTGAGGTCGAGAAAAAGTAAAGTGATCTTCTTATTGAACCAACATATTTGACACATCGTAATTATTGCATAAAAAAAAATCCATTTAGTTTTGTTACATGATGCAAGGCGTTTGAACGTAGTAGTTCGGAGCCCACTTTTAACTAAAACTGGAGGTCCCGTCCTTAGAAGCTCACCAGCTCACAGATTTTCACTTAACAGAATACAATTTTAAACACGTAAAGTGAAAAAGCATTTCATGGACGAGTCTCGCATTCTAAACACTTCAGGTTAATTCCTTAATTTCTTCCTGAATTTGAATTTAATTTAAGGTCTTTATTCAACTTTGGCTCAGGCTGAATGGGTGGTAATGGGAGAATTGGTGAAATGAAAACAGTGAGAGGAAATTGGAGAATTCCGAGAAAACCCACGCACACGGTATTTGTCCACCACAAAACCCACATGGAGCGAGCCGAAATCGAACTGAGAACTCAACGCAACCAGAGATAAGCGCTCTACCACTGAGCCAGTGTAGCCCATCTCCACCTTTAGTTTATGGCACAAGGTTAAGATAAACGTTTCAGACGTTGCTAACGGACAGTGAAAGATGCCTATATCGATTGCTTCTCGTGATATTTTCCTGACATGATCTTTCCTGAGTTACTGTAAATAAGCGTCTGGGCCTCTTTGGACACGACCAATAGGAATTCGTGCCTCAGAAAATATTGCGATGCCTTCAATTAGGATCTCGTGTACAATTAGAGCTTATACGGTTAGAGTTTTTCTTAAAGTACAGTTGCCATGCTTTTCGCCAATTTCTAATTTTATAAACATACTCCAGCACAACGACTTCGAATCGTTTTTACATGAGGCGTGAATTTAAGTTTTGATAATTAAGTTGCGTTACGATGGAAACTATAGTGCGGTGAAATTTCTGGTGTGGCTAAAGCACAAAGGGTTGTACAGTTTATCAGAATACTAATTTTGGCTGGCATACGTTCGTACGTAATTCGCGAAAAAAATAAGGTGGAATTTAAGTAGATTTTCCCGCCTTTTTCATTGTACGTCAATAACTCAAATTTGGCTGTAGGTAAACAGAAAAATCTTCCATAAACTATAGTTTGTTTCGTATTTCAGTAGCGAATACCAGTAGCCTTAAAGAAATATTAACAGAAGCTTCAAAACGATTGATTGCCAAACAGATCCGGGATTCGGATGTTCGGATAGGGATCCGAGTACCAGATATCCGGATCCGAGTTTCTGAAATAGATACTGGCACATATTTCTACAAGGAGAAAGTAATTTATAAATATCTTTATTGTTCAGATGATGATCCTGATATTTCTGGATGGAATGGGTCTCCTTTAGTAATTTAGGGTTTTCTTGAAGTAGTTTAATAAAAGTTTTACACGACATATTCAAGTTTGTTTTCACCTCGAGGATGGACTCAATTTTCATTTGCAACTATTCCTCAGCCCATGGGTAAAATAATCCCTCCACTTCATAAGAGGCATTTCTGCCCGGGAAACACAATAGTTCAATTACGTCATTGTTGGGTATGTTATTGTCTTTGAGATTTGGTGACCGGTAGTTGTCAGGTACCATGATCAAATGATTTACAATATCATCACTTAACATTTCCACTGACGGGAGGGCGTGGGGTTAACTGCATGCCGGTCCACGGCCAAAACCAAGCTTTTTGTTTTGATTACGTAACACATTCGGTGCCCACGTGGCGTTACTTTTATTCAGTAGCAACAGATGTTCCTTTCTCTCTCTCTCTCTTTTTTTTTTTTATACAGAACTGTATACTACGAAGAAAAACCATTCATTTTCACATGTTGTATTAGACCTTAGGCTTTTATAAAGCTTGTCAATAAGTTTCAAAAAGTAAGGGACAAAATAGGTTCTCAAACCGCTCCTTGCATAACACACGTGCATGGCAGGTGTATCTCCCAGCAGTTTACTAGGATCTGGATCCCTTCCTCCCACCAAAAAAAAAAAAGAAACTCAGAGTTTAATGGAAAATTTAATATAACTTCAGGCGTAATTATATATATATATATATTTAATATCATTTTCATGGCATGACGCATCTGGAACCCCTCCCAAAACCAACTTCTGGATACGTGCCTGTCTGTCAGTGATGTTTTAAAGGACGTATGCAAGTGGAACAAAATTTATATTTATTATTAGTATATGGGATTCAATGACTTTGTCGTGTCTGGCGGCACTTCCTTCACTTCAGAAATCCGAATGTGAGTTTCGGATATCCGAATAAAATTTCAGGTATCCGGGGAGTCGTTCAAATATTAGGTCAGCACAATTTTAGACCGTCTTTCCCTTTGTAAGCAAGATTAAGCATATTTTCTAACCCTGGTACATAGGTGCCCAGCAAAAATAGAGAAACCTTGAACCACCTCTCTCATGGATGCTGACGTAATATTTGAACAATTCCTATCTGCATCCGGATATCTTAGATCTCTGTAACCGGATCCGAGTTTATGATATTTGGATCTGGCCATGTCTTCAAAACCATGTCAACGCACTTTTGTAATAGAATAATCATTCTGTATTAAAGCTTTATTTAAATAAAGTTTGGACGAAATAAGTTCAGTGCTTTATAAACCAACTCTATTGTATTTCTAGTGATAATTGCTCTGTTGAATCAACTACATTTTTTTTTTCCAGGAATGGGGCCGATGCCGTGGACTGTAAACTCTGAGATCTACCCCTTGTGGGCCAGAAGTGCTTGTAACAGTTTTGCTGTCTCATGTAATTGTCTGTTTAACCTGCTTGTGTCAATGACATTTTTGACGCTTACTCATGAATTAACAAAGGAAGGTAAGCAAAATAAAATTGGATTATGTAAAATAGTTATAGAATGTAATTAGGGGTCATGAGCCTCCTTGTAGTTACATATTAATTTACTAATATTGAGTAACACCATAGACCTCATAATAGATAGACATCATTGGCATCCTCTAATGATGATAAACAACATATGTAAAGCATACATAGTAGTGTTTCAAACTATGGATAAGACAGAAAGGTTATCTCGATCTTATACAGACTATGTACTTTGTAAGGATATTTCATCCACAGTTTGAAACAGTGCAGGGGGTGTTTTACGTGTGTTTTTTTTACCATCACCAGAGGATACCAAATACCCAATAATACAACGTAGTACCATTTGAAAAAAAATAATAAACGTTATTCCGAGTTGGCAACAGTCACAAACCGGTGACATCGTATTTTCACTCGTGATATCTACCATGTTGTTAGAAACAAATTTCCCCAAACGAAATTTTCATTCCATGCGTTGTTTTCGATTTATTGTTAATTATTCATCTTCGTCCGATTATTAGGCGTCGACTTCGGGCTTCGTCGACCATCAAAATGAAGTGGAATTTCCCCTATGTTCATAGGATTTTTTTTACTTGTTTTGATGTCAGTAATTACCTCTTAAATTTTGGCCTTGTATTTTAGGAACACACTGTATATTAATTTTCTTCCAATATCTTCTATTTTAATACATAATGATGCACGGGAAGTTCCGGGTCTATATTGAAAGCCTTTACCAAGTAATTACAATAGTGTAAAGGATCTACTTTTTTATGTAGTAAAAGAATAGTAAATATATATTACTTCACGCATATATTATTTGCTTCTCCTTTCTGCTGTTACATTCAAATCGGTGTTTTTCTTTTTCTCTCTTTTTCATTCTGGATTTTATATGATTTTGATTTGCTAGTATTCGTTCTCTTGATGTGTTCCTCGTGTCCTGTTTGAGTTTCGGTCTTCCTTCTTTTATTATATAATTAATGTAATTGATTGATTAGTTCATAAATTATTTTAAAGTTAGTTAAGTATGATTCGTCTCTGCTAAAGGTTTGTAAAATCCAGATGTTAACTTCAAAACAGCATACTTGACGTCCCTTACGTGCTCTTTTAGTCGTACAGTTGTCCACCAGAAAGTCCATATGACACGAGACGGAATCGAACAGAAAATCTCCGCATCCGAGGCCACCACAGCCTGTACTTTCTTCTTCATATTAAACCTAAACGGGTCTAGGATTTTTGTGAGGAGAGGGCGCATAAAGTCTGAAGAATAGGCCAAAGATATTTTGAATATTTTGAGTATAAATTTATAGAGGAAGTTGTTGTACCATGGAACACATTTTACGTTCTCTAAATTATAGTTTTAGAGACATTAATTTTTTCAATTCCATGTCTTGAGAGCTTAAACTTTGAAGATTCCTGAATTAAATTGCTTCAGTATATTTGGCTTCTGCAAAGCGTTGTATGGTACAAATGCTCGTGTACCTTGGAACACAGCATTTTATACCTTGAAACATGCACGTGTAATAGGGCAAATCAATAAAGTAACTCACAAATAAGTATTTGGGGAAATAGTTGATTCATTTAAGTTCTCTGTGAAGTGCCAAAGTGTGTGATACTTTACGAAAGAAATGTTATTATGAAAGGACTTTACAAAATAACTAAAGACACAATAAAAATATTTTTAAGCACTCAAGGAAACATTAATAGGCCTAATAAACGCCTGAATGTGTGTTGTTGGCTATTGTTGTGGTTATGTTTCCTTGGTGCCGTGCCCTGTGCTGCTTATCATTCTTCGGTTCTTCAAGGTGCATTTTCCAAGGTACAGGATGTGCATCTGTTTCATGGTACAAGAGGCTGTACAAAATCACTAATATGATGGCATACTGAAAATGTTCCATGTAGAATGGAAATTTGTGTCATAGAAAAACTTACCTAATTCTCTTATACATGGTTACCAGTAGATATGAAAGAAAACAGGTACCGTAACGACGCTATAAAACAATAGATAAATATAAAAACAGTTACTTTTAACTGTCGAAAATGCTTTTTTTTTAAAAGTAACTCAACACACAGCCATCTTAATACAACAAAACAACGAGCCTGGGAAGCTTGACACACAACATAGTGTACGGAGTAGCCACTATATAGCATAGGGAGCCAGAAACACAAGAGTGTTCCAAGGTACACTATGCTCAAGGTACAACAGTCTTCCCTAATATATCCCTGCTTATTGCTTATTTTTATTACGGAATGTGAATCCAGTAACCCCAAAATTGTATATTTCAAAATAAATTAGATTTGTCCGCAAAAAACTAGAAGCTTTCTCTCAGGTAAATTGTTGAAATACTGCTGTAAAAAAAAAAATGTTTTTCCTTGAGGAGGAGGCGCTCCTCCCCCGCTCCCCTCTCTGGATACCCCACTGAGTTAAACTTTGTTTCCGCGTTCCCTTCATCCGTTCTATCATATTATCTGCTGTTGAGTATCCCTAGTGTGATATTCGCTAAGCTAATCATATTCTATCCAGCTGTCATCGCATTTTGATCATCTTTCTTTCCTACTGGAACCATTATTGTTGCTCAGAAATTATTTCTCC
>JAGDQP010072653.1:0-10483 GCA_022664845.1 Lepisma saccharinum | reverse complement strand
TTTCTTTTGAGGATTTTTTTCATTCGGGGGAATAAAACAAAGTCACTCGGAGCAAGTTCGAGTAAATATGGCGGGTGCAAAAGCTGCATCATGTTGTTTTCGGTTAAAAATTCTTTCACAATCAAAGTTCTGTGTGAAGCACGAATCTTGCTGAAACTCTTTTCATTTGCAATTTCTTGCTTAAAGTCCGTTGGAAGGAACTCCAGGAAGCACAAAACAAATCAACAAGTTCGTCAGTAAATCTGCGACGGTATTCCATAATCAGTCCACGAATTCTGGCGATGTTTTCGTCCGTTCGGGAGGTAGAGGGTCGAACGAGGTTAATCTTCAAGTGACCTCGAAGCGAAGAAAACACTCGTAAAGGTTTGTTTTTTCCCAGAGCAGCTTCCAAGTAAGCCGTTTCAAGCATTACAGTTGTTTCCCCAAACAGAAAACAGAATTTCATAGCCTCACACGCTGTTTCCACTTTTCAGTCATGACAAGAATTGCCGAACAAGCGAGAGGCGCTTAACAAAAATATTTATTACGTAGCACCACGACTTCACTCGATAACGCTGGTCGGTAGACTTATGCAGAAGCAAGAGGCATCTAGCGGCGGAAGCACGTACTACGACGGATCCGTACACCAGAGAACAATTCCGGTTTCTTTTGGGTTCTCCCTCGTATGTACATGTTTGAGTGGAAGAGAAGTCCTTTGTGCCCTTAACTCCGCCATGGAAAATAAGACAATAAATAAATAAATAAACTTCCACAACCTCATTCCTTCCTCAGCCCGGATCCAATAATTCCAATAAATACCTAATACACAATTCCATCTTCTCACAGTCTTATTCTGACTTCCCGAGTTCGACAAGCGCGATCCATAGTTGACCGAACCGTTTCCTTTGTGAGAAGCTATTCGTTTTGACATCTTCGTGGACTCTGAATTTCTCCCACTATTCTGAGTTAGTGAAATTCTCCGAACTTCTAGAAGATCCCTGAGGTAAGCGAGCCGAGCTGCAAGTTTCCTTCAAACACATTTGCTGATTTATTTTTATAATATTATATATTCAGAAAATTAATGTGTCTACAATATAGGAAAATTTGTTTTCACTTTTGATATTCCTGAAAGTACTTTTTATAGTGTATAATATTATGTCTACTCGCTTGTTTATGCCACTGATTAGAATTGTATACTTACATTATCTACAGATGCTTATCAGAATAATGGAAACACCTGTAGTTGGCAACACGTCAGATGTATGGGTTGGCAGTGGTGTCGTGGCGACCGCAGCGCCGGACTGCTGGTGGTGGTGTGTTAGGTCGGTCTCCATACTACGTCAGGCGTCGTGGAACAGGAGTGTGCAGTGGCTGCAGCAGACGGAGGTAGTGTAAAATGGGAGACCTCTCAGAGTTTCAAAGAGGGCAAATTGTTGGTGCGCGGTTATGTGGAGTGAGTGTGACGGCAGTGGCTAGTGTGTTAGGTGTGTCGCCAGGGACAGTGTCGAAGGTGATGACGGCCTACACAACACACGGGAAAACCACATCGGGGAAGCGGAACAGTGGGCGGAAGAAAAGCATCAGTGACAGGGCACGCCGGGTATTAAAGCGCATTGTCACGCGGAACCGTCGTGCCACTGCGGCGCAAGTGACGGAGGAACTCAATCAGCACCTCCCCCAACCTGTTTCGACAATCACAGTCCGCCGCGAATTACATGACATGAACTTACGGGGTCGTGTTGCACGGGCCAAACCTCTCATCAGGGACCAGAACGCTTTAGCACGCCGCAAATGGTGCCGCGACCATGCAACTTGGACCGTTGACGACTGGAAACGTGTGGTATGGTCGGATGAGTCACCATTCACCCTATTCCAAACCACGGGCCGTGTTTATGTGTGGAGAACGCCCAAAGAAGCGTATGATCTGCAGTGTCTCCGCCCAACTGTGAAACATGGCGGCGGCACGGTGATGCTGTGGGCCGCAATATCATGGTTTTCATTGGGTCCTGTGGTCACACTTCGCGGACGCATCACTGCCAACGATTATGTCGCAATTTTAGGAGACCACTTGCATCCTATGGTCCGGATGTTGTTCCCGGACAATGACGCCATATTCCAGGATGATAATGCACCCATTCACACAGCTGGAGTTGTTGCAGCGTGGTTTGAGGAACATCGGGATGAAGTTCAACACCTCCCCTGGCCCGCCCAATCCCCAGATCTCAACATAATTGAACATCTGTGGTCCATCTTGGAAACACGACTCCGGCGACGATTTCCACCTCCATCCTCTCTCACAGAACTGGCCGATGCCCTGCACGAGGAATGGTGTAATATTCCACTTGCTACCATTCACGACCTCTATGCCTCCATCCCACGTCGCATCAAGGCTGTTCTGAAGGCGAAAGGTGGCCCGACACCATATTAATCTGGTAAGTTGCACTTTCGTTCAGGTGTTTCCATTATTCTGATAAGCATCTGTATATAGTATTTATATATTGTGCTCTATTTAAATTTGGAACATCTCTAGAAAAAGGGTAATGAATTTCAAATTGATAAAATTTAAGTCAATATGTTGAAGCTAGATCATAAAAAGATAATGCAATTTTACTTTTTTGTTGTTATTCTAATAATATAAGAAAAACTACATTTTTCTGAGAGGCCTTAAACTTTAGTTTTATCAATAAGAAATGCTGCGATAGTTTACTATGGAAATATTACAAAGATTTTTCTCTTCTCCTGCAGGAAGACTTTCTGCTGATTGAGTGAAAATGAATTTTGGAATCTCTTCTAGACTTTAACAGTAACAGGAAACGATTCCCGCTTACAATAAACATTAGTTGGGGAAATTTCAGGGAAGATTATAGGAATGTGATGTAAAATTTCATCCGTAATTTACTCTACTGTGAACAATTACCTCTTGTAAACAAGGTTTCAGAAGCTCTCAAGATATGTTAAAAATAAAACCAATTTAGGCTGTCTTTTCAAATCGTAATATCCGCGACTGAGCTACCGTAATTATACGCTCTGTCGAAGTCCAATTACAAAGGACAAAATAAGATTTGCTTGCCTAGCTCCAATGAAGTTCGATCGAAAATCCTACACCGAGGCGCAATTGTTGAATTAAACTTCATTAGCAGTTCGTGGTGACGCTTTGCGCAAATCATGTCACAAGAATTACGGTTGACTAGGGATTTGGAAAAGGAGAGAAGTAGCCAGTGTCCTAAAAGGGCACATTTTCAATTCTCTAACATTGCCTGTTTCCAGTTGGAAAGAACATCCAATTGAAAGTGTTATTTTCTCCTGAGGATTCAACGGTGATCACGATTGTACATAAGAAATATTTGAAGAACATCAAGGGAAGATATGAACATTATCCCGGTTATTCATAAATTTTGCGTTTTAAGGGCACTTAGAATAAATTCTAAGTTGTTTGAAACTCTAAAACTCTGTGAAATTAAATCACAGTAACTACAAGGAATAGAGAGATGCTTGAGGTGACATTGAAAAGGTCTTGACTAAACTATCTCAAAACCGCCAGAACAGTCTTGATTGGTGCAGTAGTTCAGTGTTGCCAAACCATTAAAACAATTGTTCAAATTGCTTCCATTCAGTTAGACCTAGATGCACCAAACTTGCTTAAACATTATTCGACACAATACAAAAACACTGAGGTCGTCTACGTTTCCAAGCAGTCCACTTGTCAGTGTTGCCAATTAATTTTCTATAATATTATCTTTATTTCCAAATAGCTTCCATTATTTTAGACATAGCAGCATCAAATTTGACATAAACATTATTTGACACAATAGAAACATACTGTGTGTGTTCCCGTCTCCAGTAACCCCGGTTTCAGTGTTGACAACCCGTGCCCAAAAATATATATCTCATGAACAATAAAGTGTAGAGACGTGCCTGATGTATCGTTAGAAAGGTCTTGGTTATACGAGTTCAGAGCTGCCGGAACAGTCCTGATTGGTGCAGTAGTTCAGAGTTGCCAACCCATTTTTTTAAGAAAAATAATAAATTATTCAAATTGCTTACATCCAGTTAGACTTAGCTGCACCAAACTTGGCATAAATATTATTCGATGCAAGAATAAATTACTGTGAGTTTTCGCGTACCTAATCACTGCAGTTGTCAGTATTTTTAAAAATTAATTCTTCCGTCGCTAAAATGCTACCAAGAGACCAGATTCTTCGCAATTGTTAGTAGCATCACGGCTACAACATTTTTCAGATTGAAACCAGATAATTTCTAAATAAATCTCTGTTGGTGGTTCTGAGAATCCAGTAAGGCAAAGAGTTTGCGGAAATTCGTTGTCCCGAAAACGGTGTGGAGAAAACGCTGATAGTCATACATGCGTCACGTGTTCAACATCTCATCATGTGTGTTATGTGTTTGACGATATATCTCATGTGTGAAAATGTAAACATCTGGATTGACTGACAGTTTTTCGTGGCATGAAAATAACAAGAAAATATAATAACCAGATTATTTCTCAAGCAAATGTAATGCGAAAGTATGAATGTTTGATTCGTTAAAACTCAACATTTCATTGCCACAAACAAGCGTAAATTTAGTTATAACAATTTCGTGGTACATATAAATTTTGAATCTCTCTCTGCTCTTTCCTTAGATATATGTATGTGTTTGTGTTACACGAGTCCTTCTATATTTGATCAGCTAAGAGTTAACACTTTCCTTTCTCTAAATTTGTAGAAATTTTGTGCACAAACTTTGAAGTAATATGGAGGGTACAAAATAAAGTAACGATCTTTTTTATTTTGAAGTAAGCACTGGCAAAATTAAAATATTTAAGGAAACGCGGTACATGCGTATAACGACTAGTTGCTTTAAAATTCAACCTTGGCAACAATAACAATTTAAAATATGTTTAAATAATATTTTTTAAACCTTCCATTGCCTTGTCCGATTAGAATAACTCTAGACAGATTTGACTTCGAAAGATGTTTTGTTTTTTAATTGTTTAAAACCAGTTGCCTCTAAGCTATCTCCATGTATACAGAAAATATAATTTATTCAATTGAATAGTAAAGGGAAAGAAGGGGTGTCCAAGAATAATTATTTCTGATAATACGCATTTTCAAGTCTACTTCTCCCATTTAATTCCATCTATTTAATATTCTAAAAACCGTTATAATTGTGGATTACTTGCGCTTTTGGATTGGAACTTTTCTAGCAGTTAGCTGATTGTTTACTATTCCTTAGAACTTCAAAATGATTTACTTTTCAAAATTTGTACATTCCGCCTTTACCTGTACATTTCAATTAATTTCTTTTTTTAAAAAAAAATCTAAAATGCCTAACAATTACCTGATCTTTCTTTTGAACACGTGTATCATAAACATTACATAAATTTCATTATAGTTATTCAGTTATATATATTTGAAGTGTTTAAAATAATTTAACTACTTTACATATCCCAAAAACATCACTTTTAAGCGGGTACCAAAAGTACATACCACTTTTCTAGTTCAGGGAATATCTGAGTACTTGCAGGAAAAGAAAGGGATATTTTATATCTTCTGTGTCGCAGGTTCTTCTGCCCACCATCTTGTAGAAACAGTAAAGTGGTGAATAACAGCTACATTTTCCAATGTCTTTTTTATTACACGCTTAATTTTAATTTGCTCTGTAATCATCTCTGGTACAAATCTTGTAATTGATTTTAAACTTCCTTCCCATCATCCGATTTCTTTGAAATTTCGTGAACTTGCTTGCTTCCGATGACAATACAATATTCAATCATTAGATATACAACAAAATAAACCAGTTAACTGTAATTAATCCGAGAAAAAAACACCAGAGGTGCAAAAAGTTCAGCCAAAGTTCTTCAGCCCTAAAATTGGTGAAATGGAGGATGCGACAGCATATAAGAGGAACACTGGAACTTGGCGCGAGGTGGCAAGGTTCATAATGTTCGACTTCGAGCCTTAGGTGGTGGTGGTGGGCATGGTGGGTTTTAGGGCCGCCACCAGCCTTATGACTTGAAGATCATGAACTTTGCCACCTCGCGCCAAGTTCCATTGTTCTTACATGCTGTCGTCAAGGAACTTGGCTCATCCGTCTTTCATTTCACCACTTTTTAGGGCTGAAAAACTTGGCTGATTTTTGCACCTCTGGTGCTTTTGCTCGGATTTACCAGCTTTCTGTAAGTGTATAATATATATATACTTGCTTCGCTGGGTGCGCTGCCTACAGTGTCCCGTGGCGGGCTGCACCCACAACTTGTGGAGTTTTGGGGGGACTGCGCTTCCTATATCGCAACCAAACTCTAGGGGGGGACTGCACCCCCATGGTGCAGATCTTCCCCATACCCCTGGTTTGCCTCATTTATCGTAACCTACTCGTGATGGTACACCTTCATACCAAATTTCGTTTCTCTAGCTTCAGTGGTTTGGAAAATGGGTTTTGGGCGGCCATTTTGGATTAAAAATGGAGACATTTTTAACATTATCCTATATTGTCGTGACCTAATCGTGATGGTACATCTTCATACCAAACTGCATTTCTCTATCTCGAACGGTGCAGAAAATGGTTTTTGAGCTGCGATTTTGAATCCAAGATAGCGACTTTTTCAAAATGTTGTAATGTTTTCCTAAACTACTCTTGATAATACACATTTATGCCAAATGTCGTATCTCTAAGTCAAACGATGTGGAAACTGGATTATGAGGTCCGCCATCTTGGTTCCAAGATTGTGTCTTGGCAACATTTTCAAGATTTTGTAATATTTTCTTAACCTACTAGTGGTGATGTAGCTTTATACCAAATTTTGTTTCTCTAGTCTCAACCATTTGGGCTGTGTATTCTTTGAAATTTTACATTTGGCGGCCATTTTGAAGAAAAGATGGCGACGTTTTCAAAATATCGGAATTTTTCCTTTACCTACTTATCATCTTCCACCTACATGCTAAATTTCATGTTTCTAGCTTATTCCGAACATCCTAAACAATGTGATGAGTGAGTAAATCAGTGAGTGAAAGAATGAGTCAGTTTGCCTAAAATACGCAATTTCAGGGCACCACAACTCGAATATGTTTCAGGCTACGAATATAAAATTTTGCACACCAGCACATATTTTCCATATCTTCTTAACTTTGCAAGCTCATATTCCTATCTTTAACATCCTTTTTCTTACAGGGCCTCGAAATCGCCGATTTCGCCAAAAACTTGTTCCTGTATAACACGCTTCTGGCAGTGCTGACCATTTGTGACGCGGAGAACATGGCTGTCTTCACAAATGTAACTGAGGGTTTTCTAGAAAATGAGAAAATCAGAAGGAAAAATCACAATAGCTTCACAGGGCAAAAGGCACATCAGGCCAACCTTCAAAAGCACCCTCCATGAGCGCGATGTTAAATGCTACTTCAATTACGCTATTGCAATTGCTGACAGTTACGATACTCACTTTGTAGGAAACCCTCACTTACATTTGTGAAGACAAATACTGTCCTATACCTTCCAAACTTTGTTACAAGGTAGAATGAATGGCTTTGCAATCTCTGTCAGCACTGTCATCTATATATATATATATTCAGTAATAAATGCCTGTTCGAACCGAAACTGCGGTTCTTCCCTTTACTGCAAACTTTTATTGCCCTCTAGCAGTCATACGAGGCCTTCCACGGTCGAATTACTTTGCAGCCATTATCAGCATCGAGGTACAAATATATATACGAAAGGTAACCAAAACAAATCCTGTTCGAACGGAAACACCTCCCTTGTAAGGGCGAACCCCGTGATTGAAATTCGAGCACTCGTTCACAGGTTCCACATTTTCTTATGTACAAATGAGTAGCTGCGCTAAATTTTCTCCGGGTGATTAATCTTGTTTGCAAGCGAGAAGATAATATATTTTCTTTATTATTTTTAGCGAACAAATGTGTGTACATTTTGTAATGAGAGTATTCAGTTAAATATAAAGGTTGTGGTTCTCAGTAATGATTGGTTTCCTTATGTGCAAGGGTGTACAATATGAATATTAGCTAAACTAAACTAAACTGAGTGGCGCGACAGCCTCTAAGGAACTTGGACTGTCAGATGGCTGTATTATGTTCAAGTTATTAGAGTGTTATATTATGTGATCAGTGTAACGCCTCTTTGCAGCCGTCTGTCTGACTACAGAACTCTAATTCTTTCTATTTAAGTAGCTCCACAATTGTCCTCACGATGCTGAGTCAACACCAGAATGTTGAGCCCCCATCGGGAATAGAACCCGAGACCGGTCGCTCAGAAGTTGAGAGCGCTACCGACTAGGCTACACAGGAGGAATCAATATTAGCATCTTGCATTAATGAAGTTTCTTACTATAACCCCTGGATTTCTAGCCGAAAGGATTATGACACATTCGTATCGGGAAATCCGAGGAAAGCTTCAGTCGGGTATCAAATGTTCCGTTATTATATGATTACAAATTTCATGGTGTCATAGATCATTAACCATTGCCAACAAATAAACAGCCCCCCCCTTCCGTAAGCAACAACGAGTGAACATAAAGGCAAATAGATTATATAACCAGTTGATTGACCCAAAATGCTAATATTGATATCGTGCGCCTTTGTACGGAAAAGAGAACTGAGAACAAATATTTGCATTTGAATTTATTTATGGTCTTCTGGCATCCCTGGTTGAGACAGGGGTAGGGTAGTGGAGAGGATTGGGAAGATAGCGGCCAGGGATTTATTTAATGTACCATCCCGGCATCTCCCTAGTGAAACTGAGGAAAACCCTGGAAAACCTCAAATCAGAATGGCGTGCTGTGGAGTTCGCACACGCCTACGTACCCATTGACGTTCCAGAGTCCTCGACATTACCACCTAAACCAAGCGGGGCTGGGTAACAACTATTAGTATTATCACACAACTTTATTTGTGGTGCTACTGAAATAAGATGTAGTTCAGTAGTTATATGGAAAACTTGATATCATCCTCTAAACAAATTTAACAAAAAATATAAATGAATAACTTGAGGACGTAAATATCACATCCAGAAATAAAGATTAGTTAAAGGGCAAAATCCAACAGATATAACTTTAATAAAATCAACTCCACGTCACGGTTGAAGACCACAAGAAAAGAACGTGCTTTGTCCATTTTATTGATTTTACAGAAGAGCGTTAGTAAAGTTCAGAATTACCATTGCGTATACGGCTCATTTGTAACAGACTGACTATGCATGCTATCTTCATGCACACTAGCTTGTTTAAAAAAAAGGCTAACTGATGCCACTCTTACAAATGGATAAAAGTTTTTCCTGTGGTCTTCAGTTGGAAACCCAATATAAATAAAATTTTGCTTAATATGCATACAATTCATTGCCAATAACTTCTGTAGATCTTTACTATGTACACATGTTCGTTGTCAAATTCGAAGTCCCAAGTAGGCATACCATGTTATAGCCCAATAGACAGATAGTTAATAACAAGATGTGGTATATAGTAACACCTTTCACAGTTAAAATTTCGTCCAGTCGCCTGGAAATATCAGGAAACACGTTGAATGGTACATGACTAACAGAAAACCCTTGAGTTTCCAAAAATATTCAAGCAAAGAATACTAAGAAATTGTCTCTACTATTGTGCAGATTCTCAAGAATAGTCGCAATGCAAACCTGCATACTAGTAGAGAAATTTCTAAGTATTCTTTGCTCGAATACTTTTGGAAACCGACGGATTTCTGATTTTTGTTAGTCACGTTCCATTTAGCCAGATTCTTGACTTTTTGCGGGCAATTGGACGAAATATTTTACCAGTGTGGAATAACACTGTAGGCTAATTATTAACTATATAGTAAAGTATTTTAACATAGTGCTTTCTTTTATTTACTAGTTTAAAATTCTTTGAATCACAGAAACCAAATTTTATACTTCAGCTATACGAATTAGTTGGCTCAGTCATGTCCTCTTGAAGGCAAAACAAAAAGAGGACAGCAACCTGTCAAATCAGTCTCCTAAATTAGGCCCGGGGGTGAACAAAATGAATTGTGAGTAGGGGAGAGCAAGGGAAAGTTGGACAAAATGGGAGAGTATAACTTTACTTGAGTAGTATGAATAGCAAGCAAATGGCCAGAATGCTTTTTCGGCGCCAATGAAACTTTCATCCTTCTTCTACAGAGGGATCTAGTTAAATATTTCAGTGCTGTTTCCGTTTCTACTGGTTACGACCGGAGCCTTATTTGCCTAAAGATTATAAATAAAATTCAAATTATTTTTTCCTGAAATTTGTATTTTCCAAAAAAAAAACAAAAAAAATTGCCGGTTTTCCTCATTTTGTCCAACCAGTATGATAAAATAGGGTAGCCGTTTAAATTAACAGCAAATAAGATCACACACAGAAGGTTTCAATATATAAACCACTCTGAACATGGAATTTATGTTTCGATAAGTTATACCAACCAAAACAATGCATATATCTATTGTTATATAAAACAGTTTTAATTGTTTAAGAAAATATCTACTTAGAATTTTGATGCAAATGGCG
>JAGDQP010072651.1:0-10483 GCA_022664845.1 Lepisma saccharinum | reverse complement strand
TGGGTGACATCTGTGGTTAAAATTTTAAACACTTATTTAATTCGGATAAGTGTGCATAACGGAAGTAAACGGGACGTAACACAACGGAGCGGAACGGAGGACCATTGAATTCGGAAAGGGGGTCAGTCTCCAACTAGACAATGGCTAGGTAAGCAGGATCAAATCCCGCCGCGGTAATGCACGTGTTCGATTTTCACTTAATTTACAAAAGTCGTAAAGCCTGGTTTAGGATGAACCCACTTTTAAGACAAAAAACGTAGTACCATTGCAGACAACACACGGACATCCCATGGATAACCTTGGCGGACATGTCGGATGTCCATAGGATGTCCGAAAAAGGTCCCGCAGATGTCCAATGGATGTCCGTCGCAACTCCTTTAGACATCCGACGGACGTCTTTTTAGGTACGCAAGGGACGTTTATAGGAGATGTAGGGATGTCCATCGGACATCCGTACGAAAGGTTTTAGGACATACTACGGACGTCCTTTTTATATCCGAAACGGAAATTTGAAGGACAAATATGGATATCCATCGGACATCCGTACGCAAGGTTTTTGGATATTCTAATAGACGTCCTTTTTAGGTCAGTAATGTGCATTTAAAGGACAAATACGGATGTCATCGGACATCCGTAAGCACGACTTTTCGACATTCTACGGATGCCCTTTTAGGTCAGCAATGTACATTTATAGGACCTGTATAGAGATGTCCATCGGACAGCAACGAATTCATAATTTATTTAAATGCCCCATACAGGTCCGGTAACGGAGTAACGGTAGTGCAAAAGTGACATGAACATTTCCAACCCCAACTTGTTTCACGGACGCCGGAAGCGTTCGTGTCATTAAAAACGTATATTCACAATGCTACTTTGAAGACGCTTACTCGGTCGGTGTTTATTACTTAATCAGATAGCTTCTATCACCGGATAAATACAGTATGACTGGATAAATAAATACAGTACAGCGAATTGTAACACACGATGCCTTGAATTCAATGAAATGTGATCAACACAAAGTTACAAATCATAAAAGACACTTTATACGCTAAACGTTATTTAACATACAAAAAACGTGTGGACTTAAAACATAAATGGGCTTCTAACTCACTCTCATTGCCTTAAACACAAATGAATAATATATATCTTAAGAGGAATATCAGTGCAAGAGAGGAAATACTGCAAACCCATCACAATGTGGTAATTTTACATATTTTACAGATAGTTCCAGTGCAGGCCAGGTTCGTAAATCGGACAAATTCTTACAAAAATGAACGAATATTAAATATGACTTGCATTGTATAGTGTACCAGGGATAATGTAACCTAACCTAACCTGAACCAACCTAACCTAAACCAACCTAGCCTAACCTAATCTATTCTAACTTAACCTAACCTAAAAACCTAACCTGAATTAACCTAACTTAAACCTATCCTAAACTCATCTAACTTAAGCTAACCTAACATAATCTAAGCTAACCTAACCTAACCTAACCTAACCACACCTCACCTCATTTAACCTAAGCACACGTAACCACACTAAAAACTATGTCAGTCAAATGTGTAGAATTTTAAATGCACAAGTTTAAACAACGATCTAATCTGACTTTTCTAGTCTAACGTAGCCCTATGTCATTGAAGTGTTTAGAATTTCAAAAGGCCTAAATACTACGGCGTAAGAGAGATCGTTTGCGAAGATTCCAAGTGGGAAAAGCAATTAAAAGTGATGCGTAGAGTGATTTTCATGATATGGGTGTTGGAGTGTATATATAGTGAAGAAATACCGGTAAAATGTGTTAGTCGTCGTAGCGCCTTAAGTTGGGAGGTAAGGGGTAGAAAAGGAACAAACGTTGCAAGTTTCAACATTCTAGTACTATCTAGCACAACATTCCGTCTGACACCCAGTTGCACTATCTGCAGGTCTATGGAACTTAAAAGCGGCCTTGCCAGTAACATTCTATAGATAATTCGCTCACCCGGTATATTAGAGTAGACAACGGGTACTCTTACGGTCAATAATGAAAGCCGAAAATAAGAAAATACACGTTTTTTTAAGTTATTTGTAAATTCAGTAGCGTGTAATTATAGTGATAAGCCTATGTTTGATTTTTTTCTTTAAAATAAGTTGTTCTTTTAACGTGTTGTACAATACCAAACTACAGTATGTCAATCTCTATGTTTCTGGCCTAACCGAATTTTCGTTTAACCGAATCACTCTTGGACCCATCAGATTTAGTTAAATGAAACTCAAGTGTATATAAGCAATTTCCTATAAACTAATATTCTCACTGCAATTCTTCAGTTTTTCTTTAAATAAAAACGTTACACGAAATATATAAACCTACTTCCTCGGCTGGAATAAACAAAAACAAATGAAAGCGCATTTTCCATTCACCAATAACGTTTCAACAAATGACGATCAGATTCCATTTCTGATAGCTATTTTCCTAAAGTCCCAACAGGCAAATTGATTTCAGGTTTCGCATGAAATTTACAGGTTCCTTGCCAAATATCTTTCGGAGCCTGCAGTTAAAAATAGCATTCCATACTCACAAAACACCAAAATAACTCTAGCCCACACATATTTATCTGAATTATATTAGCATCTGGAAATTGACCTTTAATAAGGAATAACAGGGAAGCGACTCCATCATTAATCAAGAACCACCACGGTACTCGGAAGGACTGCCGAAAACTGGGAAATCTCAGCCAAGGTGGACATGCAGTTTCTGACTTAAACTCGGAACCTTCTGAATGTGAAGCAAACTCACGCGCATGAAACACCAACTCTCTCTATTAATAAAATAAGAGTATTTTAGACAAAATTAAATAGCAAATTTTCCCAAATAATTAGTTGTACCACAATGCCCAGAGTGCACTTCCAGTAAAGGTAGTACATATTTTCTCCAATTTCCCAACATTATTATTTTCGTCTTTGAGTCTATCTTCACGCTTATATCTGGAAGGAAAATACTGGACATTGTAGGAAATAAAGATTATGTCCGAGGGATATCCGGATGGATATAATTTGGACGTCCTGTTTCGGATGTCCAGCGTACATCCCATGGATATATCATTATATCAAGGAACTCTTCGGACATTCGGGAGCTATTTTGGACATCCGACGGACGTCCGTTGATGTGCGGGATGCTAGTACATAATATTTACAAAGTTAATTATTTCAATGTGTGTTGGGTAAAAGGGGTCTAATATAAGTACTATATGTTTCTTTCGTTAAGGTTTGATCTAAGCTTCAATATGGTACAAGTCTCGAGTCTGTAGAATTTTTTTCTGACGAAGTTGACTTTTGAGGGGTCGAAAAAGACTCCCATATGTTTGTTTCAATATTCTATGTTATAAGCTTCAATATGGTTTAAGTCTCGAGTCTGTAAGATTTTTCCTAAGCAAGTCGCTTTTAGGGGTCTAGGGGGAGGGGGGGTTGGACATGTATCCCATATGTTTCTTTGGATATTCTATGCTATAACCTTCAATATGGTTTAAGACCCGAGTTTGTAGGATTTCTCCTAAGAGAGTTGCTTTTGAGGTGTCTAGGGGAGAGGTGGCAAATGACTACCATAATTTTTTTGGATATTCTTTGTAAAAAGCTTCAATACGGTACATGTCTCTAGTCTGTACAATTTCTGTTAAGAAAGTTGCCTATAGAGGGGCCTAGGGGTAGGGGTCGGACATGACTCACGCATGTATCTTCGGATATTCTACGTTATAAGCTTGAATATGGTACAAGCCCCGAGTCTGTTGGATTTGTCCTAACAGAGTTCCACTTTGGGTCATTTTCGGGTCAGCCCCGGGTCAGGATGCAGTTTGTGTAAGTGTTGCTTCTTACTCCCTGTAATTTGACATCAGTAGCGTTCGTCTACTTCGTATCATTACAAAGTTACAATATTAATTATTTTCGTGTCAGTTTCGGGTCAGTCACGCGTCAAAATGTAGTTTCTCCTATGGTTGATTCTTAGTCCCTTTAATTTGTCACCGGTCGCGATTGTCTATTCCGTATCATTACGAAGTTACTGATTTGGATTATCTTCGAGTCATGCGTGTCAGTTTCGCGTCGGTCCCGTGTCAAGACGTAATTTGTCTTAGAGTTGTTTATTAGTCCGTATAATTTGACACCCGTCATGTTCGTCTACTCCGTATCATTAAAAAGTTACTGATTTGGGCTATTTTCGGGTCATGCGGGTCAGTCTCGGGTCAAAATGTAGTTTGTCTTAGGATTGTTTCTTAGTACCTATAATTTAACACCAGTCGCAGTTGTTTCCTAGTCCCTATAATTTGACACATCTAGCGATTCTATTCCGTATCATTACAAAGTTACTGATTTGGATTATTTTCGGGTCCTGCTGGTTATTCCCGGGTCAAGATGCAATTTGTTTTATAGTTGCCTTATGGTTGTTTCCTAGGGTATGGTGACGTTTCGTCCAAACAAATTTTGTTTATACGACATTTAGTACATAGACTTTTTGTTCATTGACATTTCGTCCCCAATACATTTGGACACCTTGGATTCAAAATGGCCGCGAACCCATTGTTGTATAGAATATAAAGCTTAAACGGTTCGGACTAATGCAATGAAATTTTGTATGATGGTATAATATCAGTAGAATGTTACGAAAATATTACGCAATGTATTCAGAGACGCCATATTGAATACAAAATTGAGGACCTTAAAAATGCATTTCCAGACAGTTTGAGCTAGAGAAACGAAATTTAGTATGAAGGTATATCATAACTAGTAGTTTAGGAAAACATTACAAAATATTGGGAAAGTCGCCGTCTTGGATGCAAAATTGCTGCAAAACCCATTGTTGTATAGAATACACAGCCTAAACCGTTGTGGCTAGCTCGATGAAATCTGGTATAATGGTACATTATTGCCATTAAATTCCGAAACTTTTACCTGATGTATCCAAAGACGTCATTTCGGATCCAACTCCTCGCCATTTCGGTTCCTACATGATTGATCTTTGTTGGCAAAGAAACTTCGAAAATGGTTGTTTTTCGTAGGCCGCAATGCCAAATAAACTACGTTTATTATAAAACATTTTCTTAAGTTACACGAACTATTTCAGAAGGAAATAAGTGGAATTTATATTCACGAAAGTTCAATATGTCGACGTGAAATTATCCTCAAGTAAATAAAAAGACTTCGCACAATTATATTGAAAGCACGTAAGTAACGTATCGCGTGGAAAGTGCAAGAACTTCGTATTATTTTGATATGATTCTAAACGTTAGAGTAACATTTGAAGTGTTGTGTTTTGCAGTTGCCAAAACTCCTTTTTTTGACTTGTTGAACAATGACGAAACCATATCAGTTCATTGTGTGTGTGTGACCGGCTGCTGTTTAATTCTCTGATCACAGCAATGCTTCGCGCCCGAGAGGTGAAGTTCCCCGCATACATCAGCTGTTCGCCTAGTGACTCTCAACTTACATTCGCATTGCTAAAGACTGATGGTGCTATGCAGCCAATGTTCAAGAAACGTTTTCATTTTTAGTTTTCAAACTTTAAATTTTCGTTTAATTTATTTTCTAAGTTCGTCGAGTCTACTTTTTTATCATTTTTCAAACTTTACTTTTTTATGCTCCTGAAACGGAAGAAACTGAACTTGTGTGTGTTTATATCTGACACAAAGTGTTACCAAATGTTCATCGATACCACTCCATATATTGTTCGATGTTGCAGTGCTGCAATTTTTCTTTAAGGGAAAGCATCTATTGCCAAAGTGACAGGTGTTCAACGATTATTTCTTTACTCGTAAATGATCCTCAATACCTCATCCGAGGAAAGGTACATATGGCAAGGTGAAGTGATCGAGGTTTGCCATTGACCCATTTTTTATTTGAAACCTGTTTACTTCATATGAAGAAGACTTCGTCTTTCGTCCAAGAACTTAGACCCTGGGAAACTTTATCCAGGACTTCTTCATCTCATCTAACATCATCGCCCCCCCTCTAAACTCCGAGTACAGTCGAAGAAGGAAGTTTGTGGTGACTGTGTAATTACGTGAGTACTAAAATCTAGAATATATGTAGCTACCACGCGTTACATTTTTTTCTCGACGCAAGCGATTGTGAACATAAATATTGGAATAACTAAAGAAAGGGCTCAATGACTTTCAGTAAAGTACAAATCAACAACGAAGCAATTGAAAATGTTGTAATACATGTAATTTTGGAATTTTTCTTTTTTTGTTTGTTGTTTTAATCATTAAATAATGTTCTTCATACTCAATCCAAATTGTTTAACATATAACTAAATTACATAACCTGCGTACTTATTTCTCGTTTTTGATAACGTTTGCAACATAAGTAATGTATGTCTCATCAAGTTCAATCTTATATTCAGGTACAAGGGACACCGTATTTCCGCATATTTCACATTACCGCTATCCTAGTAGGCTATAATGCATATCTCAGCTAGTGGTACTGCTCTACATATTTAATAAACGTAAACGAAACCAAAGGTTCGATGAATGCGAAAGTGTGAATTTGGAATAGTTTTCTTGTCAATAATTAGTCGTTTAAAGCAGTATAGGTGAAGTAAAGCCATTTGTCCTTGCAGATTTGTGTTCTCGAACTGTGACATTTTAACGGTGGTTGCCTCTAGTGTATATGTTTTGCTTCATATCGCACATAGTAACAATTTCAGCAACCACACGGTCACAATCATAACATCTAAAATTTAGTTTAGTTTACGATCAACCATGCGAACTGTCGTATACTTTTCAGCCTTCGATGATAATGAAGAAAATAATTGCATAGTCAATGAATTAGCCAAAGTTCATGTTGATAGCAATAGTTTTCAAAGTTGGATATTTATACCTGCATTTCCAATATAAAGACATATTCCTAGTATAAGATATACAAATAATTATCTAAGCAAGCAAGTATTTGGTCTAGAGTGGATAGAAGGCTAAGTTGAATACAGAGAAGTTAAAAAGATAGTTATCAAATATACCTCGCAAAGTCACTGTGTATTAACTCACGGCAAATATATCTAGAGTCTCACCTACAAAGAACAGTGATTAATTTGGAAGACATTCACTGTCCAATATATAATTTATCATTTCAATCCCAAAAATGTGTTCACCATCTTCATCAGTTTACAAGTTTTCGTTGTGCTTTAAAAGAAGCATCAAACTACATAACTTATTATCATTTACGTTCTTTTATTCTACCTGAAAACAGAACAGTGTATGAACCAACACCAATAAGTGAAAGTGCAAGTGATTCTCATGTGGACTAATCTGATCTTAAATATTGTGCTTCACGACTGTACTAGTGCTACTACGCTTACTGGAATTTATTGAGTGGACATTTGACCAAAACAGGTTGAATATCCAGTGGCACTTTTAGTAAATTTCAGTGCTTCAATTTCCCCAGAACTCACTGGACTGCTATATATATTAATAAACATGGGCGGGGCCGATATTTTGATAACTTTGGAAATAATCCTATAAACCGATTGATTTTTTTTAAACGAAATTGTAAATTCATGTTAATAAAACTCAAATTCAACACGAAGAATCAATTCTTTGTGGACTATTCTGTATTGTATTTATTTATTTATTTATTTCAGTGTTCGAGGGAAAAATATAATTTCTACTATTCATACTACTAATTTTCAGAAAAACGATGAGATTGTAAAATCTCTTGTAGAAAATATTATAAAACGAAAAGAAAAATGCAAATAAAAATTTTTCGTATAAAAGTAAAACCAGATCTTTTATTTCAAAAATCCGTGAAAGATAAAAGGTAGAGAGTACAGAAATATGTTTATTTTATAATTATGCATTAGTTGTAAAATGGTTCAAAATGTGAAAGACAAAAAGTTAATACTTAACACAGCAGAAGGCAGTAGAAGGCAACTTAAGTTAAATGGTAAGTATTACGCAATATTATGCAACATAGATTCTAAAACAACAAAAAATAATATTATTACACAGAATCTAAAAATCTTTCAACATTACAAATATTCCTGTAAACATCAAAAGGACAGAAAAGAATCACGGACACCTGCTATGCGGCAAATATCAAAAGAAACATGTTCTATCTTGTCTAAAACATCAAGGGATGCGAAACTGTAAATGCTATGTTAAAGTATTAAAAATGTCAATCAATTCGCGCCACGTCAATCAAACGGCAAACATAAAGAAAAACCTCCTCTCTAGTAGCACAGCTACGATACTTCAAAAATAATCGAAAACCTGCACAGCCAAATACTTGGAAATGCCAGAGTCCATTCACGAACCAAGCCTCAAACACTAAGTTCCCCCTTCTCCCGTGCATCGTAGATGCAATACAAAGAAAAACTCCTTGTCGCCTTGTTTCAAAGAAACTCTGCGCATGCATCAATTATTGAAACTGACGTTGGTTGAGCAACGTTATATAACTGAACAACGTTAGTTGAGCATGGGATCTTCCATGTGTAAGACATGTCAAGTGTGTGCTTCGCGATGACGGTGAATGCGTTCTCCGTAAAAAATAATGTAACCCACCCGAAAAATAAACCTAATTTGTCATTAAAAATCTATATACTACATGAAATGTATTTTAATATGATGTGTTCCACACTTTCCGCGATACAGGGTTTCACGGGCGGGCAGTCGACGCGGGACGGTGCGGGCGCTTAGTACCGGGAGTTATCGTCGGATACGAGCCGGTCACAAATAATAAAATTAAGGCCGATGAATTAAAAAAAAAATATTGATTAATACATAACTTCTCCATTATTACATATACGGGCTGCATTGTTCAGGCTTATATACCCCACCCCTCTAGCACATCTCTGCAACCACCACATCCTGATAGGTTCAATAGCGAAGGAAAGAAACCGGTTTGAAAGTAACTAAAAGTCTGTACTCTTCTACTTAGCTGTACCTTTAGTTCATACATTTATAATTCAATTAAGGAATTTACATTACTTAAGAACTCTTTAAACATTCTAACTTTTTCTGACAATAATACTTTCTCTAAATTAGAATCAAGGAATTTAAAATCGTATTTTAAAAAATAGACATTTTAGAAGGGTGTATAGTATAAAGTAAAATTTAAACATAGGTCTGGTTTTTTGATTTTATATCAAACAATGGTATTAGTTTCTTATGTTTAAATGCGTAAGTCTATGAAAATATTTTAATAGCATGGCGTCGCGATTTTAAACAGAGTATTGCGATGAATGAAAAAATGTTGATTGGCTTTATTGTACAAGATATAAATTGTTACAAGAAGTTCTTTTCGTCGTTGTAGGAGTTTCAAATACCTTTGTTTTTAACAAGGCAAATTATACCATTTTCATCAGCCTTTTGGGCTCCAGGCTTAAATATATAGCTTTATTATGGTCAGAACAAATTCTTAGATGCCCTTTGATCTGGTAGTGTAAACTCGAAAAATATTAGAGTTAGCGCTGCTGCTCTTGAATATCATCGCGTTCCTCAGAGTATATGTGAATATAGTTAACGTTTCTCTCATGATTCAGTAATGTTAGTATTAAATACGATAGAAATAACGGCCCCTATTAATATTAGGTCGATTTGAGGTTCATATGTTCATTAAAATGGAATGATTTGTCCACATTTTCATTGAAATAGATTATGCGGTAACTGAACATCGAAATTGTGAGAATCGTTCTGTAAAACGGCTATGTGGGTTTCTCATGAAGAAGCAATAATTTATTGATAAAATTATCGAGAAAGGTCTTACAACAGACTAGGCTTTCCTATGAAGAAACCTATTTGTTGAAATAGAATACCACATTACATTACCAGTACTTTGTATAATTATTTTATATCGAAAAATCTTGGGTATATTTGTATCACAACGGAATTAGCGATACTGACGAGGGAACATTCCCAACTGATCAGTCGATATTAACACGGAATATTTTTATTGTCTTTATTCGAACGTACGTATACTGGAAATTTCATTAAGAGATCCACAAATTGCCATATTGTTATGTAATAATTATTTGAAATTGTAAAATTGGTCGTATTTGCAGTGAGTAAAAATTCGTAGTACAGCCTTGTAGTTCAAAAACCGTCAAAGAAATGAAGTCTCGTAGTACCCAAATATATAATAGAGGGAAGGTATACATTTTGGTAAAAATGATACACGTGGCTTCCATCTTGAAATCCGCCATATTTGATGGAGATCAATCTTTTAGATAGAAAGTGTGTCGTGTGATATATCAAGAAACACGAGAATATAACCATAAGGTTTTCGCAGTTTTTAAATTGTACCTATCTCTTACGGTGTTGGAGATATTATCATTGTAAGTTTGTCTATTGATATATGAGTTGGACCCCCTCCCCCAAGCACAGTTGTTTTTCTCACAAACCGACAAGTAATTGAAGTATCGTAATACACAAAGGCAGAGTGATGGAAAATGGCTACATAATTATAATTATTATGGTACGAACTTTAAAGTTACAAATATTAAGGATTCCTGAATCTGCAAATGTTGGTA
>JAGDQP010072649.1:0-10484 GCA_022664845.1 Lepisma saccharinum | reverse complement strand
ATTTATAGAATAATCATCAAGAGCTTTTCAACGATACCCCACAAGACGTGGTTTTAAAATATTAGAATTTCCACCCAACTCCTGGACTCGTACCCCTTCAAACTCCTGAATCGTTGGTGTCACCGTAAACTTCATAGGGAGTACTATAATTTATGCAGATACCTCTGAACTCCATAGAGCCTGATATTTATTTATTTTTTTCAAAATTTCAACCCCACCCCCTTGGGCCGATTTAGCTCATTAACGAACATAGCGAGCTATTACGCCTGGAAATAATAATAAAATTTGGTTCAAATACCTTCAAAATTATGGCCGCTAGCGTGTGTACTATACATATATTCAGCAGTTTTCTATCCACTGCTGGATGAACGCCTCCCCCTTTTCTTTCCACATATCTCGGTCAGCTGCTTTCCTCATCCATGTAGCTCCTGAAAAGCGCTTGATTTCATCTACCCATCTTACATTTGGACGTCGTCTCGGTCGTTCCTTTTCTCTAGGAATCGCACATTTGTCGTCCACCTTCCATCTGTTCGTCTAGCTATGTAACCAACCCATTTCCCCTTCAGCTCCTTCGCAGTTTTGATTACATCCTCGATCTTTGTTTGTGCGCGAAACCATTCAACCCCATGTTTAAATATATACATACGTATCGTACCGATCTCAATAGGTAATTTTTTCCTCGAAATCTACCTAATATTCGAAGATTTTCTTTAAATGTGTCCAACTTCAACAATGCGAATATATTTTCGGAGTTTCATGTTTCTTTAAACGTTATTTTTTCAGTTTTACACCACAATAATATAATGTGATTTCCATCCGGAGAGCTTGCAAACAATTGTTTTTAAAAATAAGCAATTATTACGGTTGATTTTGTACCAAGGGGTGCGAATTTCCATACACGCTAATAGTGTGGAATAATAACAGAGTGAACGGATGATGCTGTCACCATTGGAAAAGTCTGGCAGTTAACAGACCCATTCTGCTGCTGATGTTCAATAATAGCTTTCGGATGGGTCGTGGATTCAAACTCTTGGACGCGTAATAAAATGTACTACAACTCTGTCCCTTAAAACCTTTCGGCCACGGGGGCTACACTAGAGTTCTTGCAACACTGCGATGATACGTTTATCCCGCTCTCTCTCATTTCCGCATAAGTTGAATCTGAGGAGCTATTGTTTGTACTACACGACTTCACTCACTAAACTTTTTTTAGAAAATATCGAACAGCATACTTCCCATGGTACCAGTACCAGTCCGTGTGTTATTCCGAGTTAGTGATATATAATCGTTCTGGGAAAGAGTACTGGGATCGGAGTTTGGATCGTCTGGGAAAGAGTAGACACGGAAATGGATGTTTTCACAGCAAGATGTTTTTACAACTGTTGCAGTGAACTTGGTAAACCTGACGGTATTCAACTCTTCTTTGTTGGTGACGAAACTGTGGGTGAACACAGGAAAATGTTAGAAATAAAAAGGTGATTTAGTGTTGCTCTATACCGGAAGTTCAGTCTCGAAATTACTTTTGCCCAGTTAATGAACATCACAATGAAACCGGAAGAACTGTTCACTCTGGGAAATACATTCTGTGCTTCCACACTTGGTACTGATCTTCGGATTCAGACTCCATTGAAGATCGCCCCCAAACAGGGTGTGTGTGAAGTTGATATTTATTCGGATTCTGAAGAAAGTGGAATTATACATGTTAAGGGGGAGACGCAGTTTCTGTTAAGACATTTCAATAAGACGTTTGCAGATAAACAGTATAATTCTATTATTAAATTTTGATAACGTGTAGTTTCATTTAGTTTTGGGATAACAAATACAATCAAGAACATGTTAAAGGAGACCTTATTATGCACTGAATTCTTTTGTCCTGTCTTTTTATTATTATTATTATTTATAGTGAAGTTAAAAGTAGTCAAAAATGTAGGAAAATATGCCCCAGATATTATAAAAAACAGCCTGCTACAATTTTACAATTCGCGGAAAATTAAGTTACGATCAGTGTGTAACAAAATGCATGTCAAAAAAAATTGCCCCGTCGTAAGATTCATTACTGGTCATTAAAATCTGGTTAAAAAAAATCCGTTATTAATGGTAATAAGGCTGTTTGCAAAATGTTCTTGGTGATCACAGTTATTGGAACTATATATTTTCACAACTGTCAACAATTTTTATTAAATGTCTCGTAGAATTATAGGCCAGAATGTATCTAAAAACGGAATAGCTCAGTAGTACTTTTCAAACACTGATTTACACAGTAAAATAACGTACAAATCTAAACTAGTAAAAACTTATTCTTACTTTCATGTGAATCTACGTTAAAAATAGGATCCTAGCATACTTTTTCTCTTTCTTCCGAAAGGAATTGATATTCGAAATGTCGACCACTGAAATCCGACACACAATGTTGGTTTCACAAGTTTTGGCAGATTATACGGTAGCAAGGATGGCTTAACAGTCTGGTGTTATGCTGAAAATTGATATTTTTCAATTATGTTAACTTTCAAACTTTTTTTTGATTATTCCTATTCTCCCACCGAATTTTAATGCGTTTCCCTAACAATGGGGATTGTGTTTGAGAACGTACTATAAACTACTATATGGTTTGAAGAAGAGATATTCTAAATACTATTTTAAAAATTGTCTGGGCAGTATCGAACCGAAAACTCTACTTCAGCTCACTTAAACTTAGTCAACACGCCTGCTTCATCTCCTTGAGAAACTGCTATTAACAGAGTTGTGAAGATCACTGTATCAAAAATCTCAGATACTCTTCTACTCTTCATTACGCCATGCACATAGTATTCAGAAATTAACTGAACTCGCATCGTTGTTTATTAACACCAACTCCCATATCCTTGAAAATAAAATTGGCGAAGAATATATCAATCAACATTCATGGCCAAAAAATTAAGCTTTTAAATTCCTCGAACCGTGGCAATCAATTTCCTTCACGTCGCATCTTTACAGATAATGACAGACGTGTCTGCTTAGGGAATCAAAATCGAAGAAAACCCCAATACGTTATTTCATCCAAGCTTGTGAACTTGTGAATGCCGGGCAGATGTGTATTTTCTCCAAGAATTTATATCAAGGAATTAACATTGCGGAATAAACAAACACAGAAACTTCCTAGCTGCAAGCGTCACTCGAACATCACTGAACTACATGTATTGGGTATACTTCGATTGTGATTAGCTCAACAGATGTCTTACATCATTACTTGTGGAAGTATGACGTCATTTTTGACAACGCGGTAACTTTCGACGCCTCTAGCCCGGAAACTACGCGTTTTGAATATTATCAACGAACTCTCGTGTTGCAGCCTGTGGATTTCACACCAATTTATGACCAGACTTTAAAATAATAAAGCTTTCAAATTGCTTGAATTCTACTGCATAAAGTCAGTTCCAGACATACAAAGTTGTATCAATTACATTATATTCTCCGGAGTCTCATACGTTTTACAGAATTTGAATAGGAAAATTAGCAAGTATCTACTATCGAAATTTACAAATTATAAACACAGGAGATCGCAAATCTTTTATTCCTGCAGTAAGGGCATATTACATATTAAAAATCTAATCCTCTCCACATGGAAGTCTGTTTAGTACATTTTGATACGTTTATATATCTCATTAAACTAATAATCGACAAACTTAAGCGATGCACTACAATTTAATAATCAACTTTATAGTTAGTCCACCGGCAGAAATATCACCAAAATAACTACCTTCGTTAAGAATATATACGAAATGCAATAAGACTTAAAATTAACCCTACTGCAGTTTTTGGATAGCAACAATGAATTACGGCAGTCTGACGTTGTTACGAAAGACATGGGTTACAAAATCCTAGTCAGAACATCTGAAAAAATTACTGTCGAAACACTAACCCTCTCTCTTAAAATATACACATGACCTTTCGAGACAGGTAACTTGTCTAATAAAAATAATTTTATGAAGTTGCCTAAACTTGTTCGTATTTGTTTAACGAACAGCTTGCCGCAAATTGTAAGATATACACAGAGCAGGCAACAAGAGCATATAGCAAAATAAATTACACGTAATATTTTAAATGTTTTGTTTGTAAATAAATAAGAGCAATAAAAACATTAGCACAACACTGTTGCGAATGCACATACAAAACAGAAATCACTCCTTCCTGCTCCAAAACTGTAGCACTCGCGACACAATAATCACTGTGTACCACCAACCAGAAGCCTGCGGTTGAATTCAGGAAGCACAAACTACTGACAATGTGCTTCATTCTAGCTCAAGTTCTCAACCATAATTTTAGCTATTCGAACACGTTTCTACTGTCCTATCAAACCACTATAGTGCTGAAACACTCAAAATTATACTTACTCAAGCCAACCATCTTGTCTGGAACTCTTATGTCTTCTGACTGGACACCACCCAGGCCGGCATGGGGGACTGCAACACCCGGAACACGAGGTTGAGCAGCCTGCACAGCCTGAGGTGGTGTCTGTTGATTTTGCGTTGGTTGCGGCGTTGTTGCGCCTTGTGTCTGATTCTGTTGCTGTCCTTGCTGCTGCTGCTGCTGTTGCTGCTGTTGCTGCCTTAATGCAGCCAACTGAGCACCACAAGGATCATTCACTGCTGCTACCTTCTTGGCCTCAGGTTCTTAAAGGAAAACAGCAAACAAGCAATTAAGCTGTTGCGATCTTACTTCAAGTTAGAAACAATACTGAAAATAATTAAATTTTGAGTGAAATTAACCAATTCCATGACTAGAATAACAGAGGAAGACAAATATTGTCTTCCAATCGTCTTTTCGCGTTAGAACTTATATGCTTGTGTTCCTTTAAATCTGTTGACCACAATATTCACTTTCTCAATGAACACATCTTTCAAATAACTGTACATATTCACCAGTAAAATTTAATGCTGAATATTTAATCACATCAAATCAAGCGTTGATTATCATCACTGTTCACTACAATCCTTCGTTTCCAAAACAGAACACATTTGCCATTACTGTGGTACTAATGTAATAATTATAATCTAGCCTTCCAGGAAGTCACTATTATTTCAACTACGCGAACACCACATACAATCAGAAATATGGATTATTTTTTTTATTTTTTTTTTAACGACTGCTAACAGTGCTGATCGTTCGACACAGATGCACTGTTGATCGTACTGAAACGCTGAACTCCTTAAACTACAAAACAACTAGTTTCACTGTAGAGTACAGGACAAATACCGTTTACTATATATATCGAATTTTCTTCATTAAAGATGAACTAGTATTAAGGAGGCAACTTAAAACACACACATGAAGCCGAAAATTAACTACATAACTAAAATTAACACGATTCCACGAGCATTTTAATTTTAGAATTCATTTTTCTGCATTTATGCACATGCAAGTAAAAATGAACACGTAAGTTTTATATAATTGTACTTTGTACACTGGCAAGGAGGTTTTAGGCTGATTTTAATTAAATTGTTATACATTACATTACTAGTTTCAAACCCGAACACCAAGAACAGACCAAATTCGAAGGTTTCGGATCGAAAACTTCGAGTTCCGGAAGTGAACTACGACAAATTTGATGGTGTTCTCTTCTCTATTAAGCCAAAAATAAACAGGATAGCTTCTTAACTAGCTGTCGCTCTCGATCAGATTACCGTCACTCGGAAGTTTCAACAAACTGAGCCGGCATCAGTTCCCCAGTGCTATAAACCATCCTGCCAAACGTGCGTCGGAATATATAGTCGGAATTCGGAAAGTCAAAAAGCATATCTTTTCTACGTAGAACATTTGCACTTCGAACGTATAATAAGGGTGGCCAAATCCGGTTAAAGTATCTTAATGTCCCCCCCCCCCCGCCATTCCCTTCGGAGCCAATGGAAGCCCGGGAAATTTCTTCTGGGAAAATTCTGTAGTTTCAAAAGCATAGTTAAATGGAAAGATGAGTAAACATTAGTGAATATTGGGGACAAATCCGATTACGATTGTAGCTGTGCATAATTCCTTGACAAGAAGCCCTTACTATGTATCTTTTCCAAATTTGGCGAAGAATCATCTAAAGGTACAAAATATATTTCAGATTTCATAAATATGATGGTACGTTATTGCGTTAATTGCTACATATGTTGTTTAATTCAAGAGACGCTATATATGTGTGGAACATTCATTTAGTGAGTTTTAACGTCAAAGTCTAGTTATAAAAAGGTCGACATGCCACTGTGAATAAGACTTTTAAATTAAAATCTAACTCGTTTAAATTCGGCTCAAGCCTAGCTAGTTTAACTATACCCGTAAAGGAAATAAATATATAAAGGAAGGGTACAGCTCCACACCACTCCAGCTGGGAGAGAAAATTCGTTGCCGCTGCGACGGGAAGTCAACATGACAATCTTTCATTCAAATATTACTTATCTTCAATTGCGAGTTGAACAGACAACTCATGGGGCGAAGAAAAAGTTCCATAATAATTAAGGAACTTAGCCTGGAAACTCTTGATTTCTCATATTCTTAAAAAGCGAAAAAATGGGGGGCAGGCGAGGGACCTCGGGTCTACCGCACGAAGTCAGACGTCTAACAACTTCGACACGTTACGAATACACAACACATGTTAATACACTTTACATTTAAGGAAGTGTAAATTTTAAAGTTGGAAAATGGATAAGGCAAGGGGATTCAATTTATCCAAAACTGTTTTCAGCTGTCCTGGATAGATGGTTCCAAAATTTACACTGGGATGAAGTTGGAATAAAAAACAATGGCGAATATCTTCATAACCTACGATTTGTTAATGATATGGTTCTGTTTGCTTCAAATGCGGAAGAACTACAAACCAGAATGGAAGAACTGAGTAATGAGAGTTCGAAAATATGACTTAAAATAAACTTAAGTAAAATAAAAGTAATGTACAATCAACGTGGTAGCGGAGAGACAATAGGCATAGTTTATGAGTGTTTACATAGGCCAGCTCAAAACATTGAATGCCAAGTTGACTGATGAAATAAATGGAAGATGTAAAAATGGCGTGGAGTCCGTTTCGAAGACTACACTATTTTCAAAAGCAAACTATCAATGTGTCTGTAGCGTAAAGTTTATAATCAATGTGCCTTATCTGCAATGATGTACGGCTGTGAATCTTGGACATTGAATGCGCGAACGACTCAAAGATTGAGTCACACAAAGCAATGGAGATGCATGCTAGGAATAACAGGAGGGACAGGAAGAAAAATGAATGGATTCGCGCACAAACCAAGGTACACGATGTAATCAAGACTGCGAAGAAGATGAAGTGGAAATGGGCTGGCCACATAGCTAGACGAACAGATGGAAGGTGGACGACAAATGTACTACGGTGGATTCCTAGAGAAAAGAAACGATCGAGGCCACGTCCAAATGCAAGATGGGTAGATGAAAACAAGCGTTAAGGTAAGCGAACTTAACTGTCTTGTTTTATTGCATTATCCACGAAATGGCGTTGTGTGGGAAATCGGTACTGAACTTTGAAGTATTAAAACAGGAGCGGAGTGAAAGCTAGCTCTTCATCGACAGCTACGACAGTTTTTGGAGGATGTGAATGCTGAGCATAGTGAGGTACAACCATGTGATTAGTTTAGTGCAGGAAAGGAGCTTCAGGTTTTTATTATTATTATAAGGAATACATTTCTGCGTTCCTTAATCTGATTCATCGACCACTATTCACTGGAAAAATTCGAAAGCACGAACTTCCTTAAAAACTGACATTTTAAACATGTATCAATATTTAAATGAAGTAAATCTGAATCTGCATTGAAGAAACCAGCTAGTATCAGATCTGGGGGAAAATATAAAAGGTATTTCGCACTCGACTTAAGATTTTTAAACTCACTTTGCTAAGAAAAGCCTTGGTCCATTTCTCAAGCTGTCAATGACTAGCAGAAGACGTTGAAGATAATGAAATACTTGATTTTCCTGAATTCGCTAAAATATCAAAGGAATTTTGGATGAGTTTAAAACCAGGATTAAAGATTTTGTTCAACTAAGAACCAGCATCGAGCTATTCAGTTGCTGGTGTCAACATCGAGGAGTAAGAGTCAAGCTTCTCTTCAATTTGAATTGTGTGTTGTGCAAAAAGATGTATTTCTTTAGGCTAGACAAGAAAAGGGGCCAGAGGTTTTAAAACTTCGTTCAATATATGCTTTCGAAACCTTCATAATCAAAATGTCTACAGGAATGAAGTAATGAAGTTGTTATGCCTTCAGAAGGCTTATATTAATGTAATAAAAGGGTTGCCTTTACATAAAAGTACAAGCCCATACTTCACACAAAACGCAAGTCCACTAAAATCTTAAATAATTTGGGTAAATATTATGAAATACTGGCAATTTGCCCTGAAATTATTTTCACAATTTCAAGAATAGTATACATAATATTTCTTCATTAGTTTTACGACAAAAAAATTCAAAACTGTCGCTACAAATCAGACAACTTGTCTCTTAATTTCTATTTTTCTTAAGCTGTGTTATTTTAACTTCCAATGCTTCCAGTTCTTCAGAACGCTGCTCCACAATTCTCCACTTTGTAGCTTGAAGTTCTTTTAACTCAGTCATTCTTTTTTTTTTTCTCTTATCATCATCTTCATTCTTTTTACTTGCCTTTTTTAACAATGCTTCTAGACTCTTTGAAGAAGCATTCCTAATAACTAGTATCAAAACCTTCGAAATCACATCATCTTTAAATTCTCCTGCTGCTGACACAGCATCGTAAACACATCGTTGGGCAACGAGAGAGGAGTCCTCATTCAAATTTTCCACTAAGCATTCTCTGTTGACAGAAAATCCTCTCTCCACTGCTGCGTTTAAGTGGAACATTAGCAATAATTTTTGGAAAAACACACAAGTCCTTTATTATCCATCCTGCACTCTGATGCTCAGTTAAAAATAAAATTGTCTAGTTTCTGTACCCATCTATCAAAGGATTTGGCTGTTTTCTCAACTTCTGGTTTTTGACGAAACTGAATGTAGTTCCTCTTTACAATCTGTAGCTGATAGACTAATTTGTCTCTGGTACCATAGCTTCAAGAGAAATGTTTATTCTTGAATTTCTCAGCACCTCGCTTTGCGACAAGTTTTGAAAAAAGATGCGTGAAAAAAAGCACTGCAATCTTTTCTGAAATTAAGCACAACATCTTTCAAATTTTTACACACCGTTTTTGCTCCAAATCCAACGTCTATATTTTGTATAGTCTTCATAACATTGCGATCACCCACTAGATCCAAATTCACGAGTTTAGAACAGCTGTTTGCATTCTCAAGAACAGAATTCTTTATGAACCATTGCGCAATGTCTTTTAAAATCACTTACACGTCTTGGTACAAATATGGAAGTCACGGGTCACTCGACTGGAATGTTGTTAAAAATGGCTCTACCATTAAAGACTGGTAAAAGAAACTCAAGTTTTGCAGGTAACATAGGATTAAGCACTGTAGTTTTTACTTTCGTAAAATTTTGAGAATTTGGAGGACTTTTCTCAACAGCAAGCACATACTTTTTTTTAGGAACAGCAACATATCTAAGGCACGTCTAACAACTATAGAATATACTACCAACCTAACTTGGCAGAACTTTAAAGAAAATATGCGACCCAGACAATCTAATATACTCTTATCTCCGTGCGGGAAAATCCTTAAATAGTACAACGAGCGAAGAAATTCATGTATTTTCCAGCCATTACGAGCAGTCCTGAATGCTCCGTGTACAATATGTAAGGGACATGTTCCAACATCAAGCATTTCACGGTCGTCGCTTTCTTCGAAAGTATCAGTTCCTGCAAGTCTCTCAACAACAAGTTCACATTTGGACCATTAACGAAATCTGAATATTTTTTTAAACAGACCCCAACTGGTGATACTTTTAATCTAGTCACTACCTCATCCTTTTCAGAATCCCAATAACGAATCACTAGGACCATTTGAGAAATTTTATTCATGCTCTCATCAAAAGAGTGCAAAAAATTGGTTCTTCGCTGCCTAGACTTTTTTGAAAAAATGGTCCAGGCCCGTAAGTAATTACATAAGATAATTTATCCTTGTGCATTTGAAATTTGTGTGCCATAACACTGTCCGGAAACATCACGGCAAATAAATCGCTATTATGCCCGTAACTTCTTGAAGAGGAGTGAGTGACCTTGCTCCAAGCCCAAATAATTTCAGTCTCTTACAGCAATGGAAGAACTAGGCTTAACTGAGTTTTCAACAGTGCTGCACAACACCCGAGTCCACAGAAGAACTAGCACTACTGGCATTATCAGCTGCAGGCCTAGGCCTATTAAAGTTGTTTGCAACCTTTTAGCAATAGGCTCTAAAAGCTGACAGTGCTTTTTGCCCTTGCTGTGTAATTTTATTGCATACCTCCCGCACCTGCAATGTCAAACTTTTCTTTTATATATATATATATATTGACTTTACACCTACCTAAACTGTAAATCCTGGCGAAATCCCTGCTCTTGT
>JAGDQP010072648.1:0-10484 GCA_022664845.1 Lepisma saccharinum | reverse complement strand
TCGCAGTTGCCTAATAGATGGTACAACTCTGTATTGAAATAAATTTCAGCTGTAGAGACAGTACTCTACAGAAATCGAAACTTACTGAACGAAACCAAATATCAGTCGAAAATTGTTATAATTGCCAATGATCGAAATCAAAAATCAATTTGGGAACTTTTGAAACTGTTTCATAATAAAATTGTATTTCACTAAACGTTTAGTCGAATCATCCGATAATCATTTTGCTGCTTCATTTGTGGTTAAGGAAGTACTTCAATTTGTATATAATTCTGGGTTTCGCAATTACATCCCATGTGCGTTTTTGTGGTTAAGTGTTGTGAGTGGTATCATCTTTTTCCTTATGCATTCTAGCAATGGTGGACATCCGGAACCCATGACTGGGGGAGGGGGAGTGGCGTGTTTAAATGAAGATAGAAGAACAGGGAATGTGTGTTTGAATCAATGAAGATGAAACAAAAAATATATATATATTTTTCATTTCAGTTGATTAGTTTTTAAAATGTTGAAAAGTTTTTAAAATTCGATTATGGGTATCCAGATTTCATGAAACGAGGGGGAGGAGGGAAGTTTCAGTGGGAGTAGGGTAAAATTTCTCAGGTAGAATATTTATTTATGTACTAATAAAATCTAAAATGTCATTTTTGTTTCAGTTTAATAATTTTTTTAAGAGGGCTTCTTGCTCCAGTTCCCCCATTTTTAACATTTTTCGAAATATTTAAAAAAAAACTACGAGTACTATCAAAAATATATATAAAAAGCGCACTAGAACTTACAAACTACTATTAAATGCAATTGACAGCGATCTCGAAATCTTGTCGATTGATGAGTGCTCAGACTTCAATTAAATAATGACGTCATAATCTTTGAATACGTATCATTCGTCAATGGATATGATCTCGAGACTGCTGTCCATTGCATTCTATAATATATCATAAGTTCTAGTGCGTTATGAATTTTTATTTTTGATAATACTCGTAATTTTTGAAATATTTTGAAAAATGTTAAAAATGGGAGGGTTGAAGCGAGGAGCCCTCTTAATATTAAAAGTTTTTAAAAGACGATTGTGGATATCCGTGACTCATGACAGGGGAGAAGAAAAGTTTCATTGGGGTCACAATTTGCAAGGGTTAGAGTAGTTATTTATGTGATAATGAAGTCTAAAATGTTTTTTTTGTTTCAGTTTAATAGTTTTTTAATGTTAAAAGTATTAAAAATTCGATAGTTGGTATCCTGGATTGGAGGAGGGAATATATCTAATATGCAATAACTTACCTTACCTTACCACACAGCTCCACAACCCGGTATGGGCCTTGACTTCTTCCATCAATTGCCTCCATCCTGTCCTGTCTCTCGCTGTCTGTTTGCAGTTAACTACTTTCAATATTCGGAGGTCCTCTATCATCTAACAATCTTTGTTTGGGTCTTCCTTTTCTTCTATTGGAATAAATCTTCTCGCTCATGTTCCTTTAGGGAGGGCGATCTACTTGCATCCGTTACAAATGGCCCAACCAGCTCAGTCTTTATACTTTTATGTATCTGTCTATATCTTTATTTTTCAGGATATTTTCTATTTCTCTGTTGGAGCGCATTTTCTATTCCTCTCCAATTTTAATGAACTCAAAGATTTTTCTGATTACTTTTCTTTAAAATACACGTAGATCGTTTTCGTTTTCCTTAGTAAGTGTCCATACATCTGAAACGTATATTGCTGTTGGCCTTATAAATGTTCTATATATTTTTAATTTTGTGCTTCTGTTTATAATCTTGGTTTTCAGTAATTGCCTGTTGGCATGATATGCCCTATTCGTTCTTTATTGTTATTATTATATTATTTCTATTAAATATCCTAAATATTTAAATGTGAATACTGTCAAAGGTGTTGTAATATCCGGTTTATTTTTTCTGTGTTCAGTAGTTGTTATTATTGTATATTTAATTTTGTTCACGTTCACCTGTAATACTATTATCTTGGTTGCTTCTTCTAATTCGGTGTACATTCTCTTTAGTTCGCTCTCAGTTCTTGAATCATCGCCTTAAGCACAGATTTGGCTGGTTTCGTACATTATTGTTCCTCGTTTACCTATTTTGAGAATGGCTGCATGTAAGACTATTATGAACAGTGTTATTGATAGTCCTTCCTTATTTAACTCCTGTATCGTATTGAAATTCTTCTCCTAATAGTTGTTCTATTTTCACTTTTGCTGTTGTTTAGGTGAGCGTCATCTGTACCAATCTTATGAGCTTTTCTGGTATTAGAAGATTCTCCGAAAGATTCTATGAGTCTGTTTCTGTTCACACTATCAAACACCTGCTTCAACTCTATGAATATAATGTGAAATTCCGTTCCATGTTTGATGCTTTTTCTATTACCTATCGCATGATAATAGCTGGTGTATTGTACTACGGTTTTTCTTGAATCCACATTGGTATAACCCTATTTCTTTCTCTGCATACTTCTTGATTATATTGTTCGTTATTCCGGTTAGTATTTTGAATGTTACATTCAATAGCATGATTGCTCCAAAAGTTTTACAATACATTTTATTTCCTGTATTGTGCAGAGGATGTAATATTCCTACTTTCCATCTGTCTAGCATTTTTATTCCTTCCAAATTTGTTGTATTATATCATATATTCTATCCTTCACTTTCGGTCCTCCGTGTTTTATTACATCTATACTTATGCTGTCTTCTCCCGGGCCTTATTGTTCTTTTATTTACTAATCATTCCTTCTATCACTTTCTTTGAGGGTACTGCTTCATCATCTTCCTTGTGCTTTCTTTCTTGTGTGCGTTAACTATCTTTTTTATTTATTCGCACCTGACGCTTCTTATCTTGTTGCCCTTCTTCTACCTGTGTCTCAGGGTTTAATAATTCTTTAAAATTATCTTTCCATATTTCTACTATTTTCTGTTTCTCTCCTACTATTTCTCCTTTGATGTTTTTGTATCCTATCATTTTGACTGATATCGTCTTTTCATTCTCTTCAGTGCCGCATAGAATTTCCTAGTTTCATTTTCATCGCTTAGATTCTCTATTTTCTCTATCATACTTTTTATCATTTCTTTCTTCTTTTTGCAAACTTTCTTCGCCTGTTTCCTCAACTCTGTATAATTATTGTAATTGTCCCTTGTATCTCTTTGTAGCATGTTTCTTCGGGTTTCGTTTCTTTTGGTGATTATTGTTTCGATATTCTTCATCAAACCATTTTACCTATTATTTTCATTTTTCTTAAGTCCAATTGTTTCGGCTGCTGCTTTTCTTAATTACAGTTACAATGTCTTCCCATTTCTCTTGTATAATTGAGTTTACTTTTCTGCTTTTTAATACTTACTTTCCATGGCGTTCTTGAATTTATCAGCTTCTTTTCTGAGTTTAAACTTCTCTGTATTCCATTTTTCATTTGAGATGGTTTTCTGTTGTGTTGCAATTGGGTCCCTTTAGACTCCTGATATATGTTATGGAGGATGCGTATCTACGGTTAATAAGACCGTGACCTATTTGGTTTACAGTGTTATTATCGGGATATTTACAGGTTCATGTTTGTATTTGTTTGTGGCGAGAGCTCGTACTCTTTACTATAAGTTGATTCCTTCTTGCAAACTGGATTAATAGGTTTCTATTTTCATTGTTTTCTACATGTAGGGTATTTTTCCCTGTGATTTCGTGACTTATTCTTTACTTCCTAGTTTTGCATTGAAGTCGCCTAGTACCAATATTTATCATGTTTAGATGTATTTTCGTAAGTTTCCTCTAATTTCTCGTAGAATTCTTTTTCCTTTGCGATATCTATCTTTTCAGTAGAGGCATGGACTTCGATTATTGTGAGGTTTCTGAATTTACCTTTCATTCTGATTTTGTTTATACTCTTGTTGGCTGGCGTGTACTGTATGTAGTATGTATCTCTTAAATGTTTGTCTATAATAAATCCGGTAGCTCTTGTTGACGTTATAATAGAATGTGGGGTTCTTTTTCTCGATTCTGCTTGTGCCTTCTCATCTAATTTCTTCTAATTCCACTATATTCAGGGGGTTTTCTATTGTCTCTTGAGCGACCTCTTCCATTTTTCCGGGTTCTAACATCGTTCGTTTGTTCCATATTTCTATCCTTATATGCATCTTCCCTTGCCTTGTCATCTCCACTTTTCCTTTCTATTCCGAGTCTCTGGCTTCCGTTTGTGAACAGGTTAGTTTTCCATGGTAGACTTGTTAGCCCTACGCACAACCTCCAACCTGGAGGACCAGGACTTTCCTCTCGTGGTTTCCTTCCCTAATCCGTATTATCCGCGACTGCCTACTCATCAGGCTGTCAGTACCTAGTTATTTCACAGCGAACCAGCATATCTGAGGGTTGATCCACTATCCGAAACCCGTAGACACGCCCGGTCGCATTTGTGATGCATGGGCCTTTACGGTCTCGGGAATATACAGTATTTCATCTATCTTGATTCCTACATGGCGACCATCGTTAAAGCACCCAAATGCAACAAAAAAGGAAAACAAAGTACTTCATGAAACATATTAAAAAACTGTTTACAATATTTTTGCCTGCTCCCACTAGTTCCAAGTTCCGGGTCTTGGATGGTACCATTGCTTCTCGTACATTTTAAAACATTCAATTCTAATAAGAAATATATAAAGCATTTTCTTGTCCTCAAAGATATTAGATCAAAATTTGTTGATTACTTTTCTTTGCCCCCTCCTCCTTCCCTGCCGCGGGTCCCAGATGTCCACTATCGCTTTTCTTATTCTACAATGCACAAGGAAAAAAATTAGGCCACTCACAATACTTAACCACAAACATTCACACGGGCTAAGTTTATTGGTAGTTAGAAAACCCACTATAATTTTGCCTCTAAAGTTTGCCTTCTACCAATTCCACAAATAATTCCTTGTATATATATAATGCCCAGAATTGTACTATCTATTAAACAACCGACTCCCTATGTATAATATATAGGTTGGCGAACTGCACATTCTCGATAATCACGTGGTTGACTTTGATTAAGCCTGGGGCTTCGCGACATTTTGGACATTGTTGGCATTTTGGACATTCTTTGAGCGATCGTGGCTCTTCATAACATAGTAGTGTAGCATACAGAAAAGGAATATTTATTCTATGCTTCTTAAATGCGTGTTTAGTCGGAATGTTTTCTCTATAGGATGTAATGAAGAAGAACCTTAATGACTATTATTATACTGGTCTTACACGTATGTCAGTCGAGATATGAGATAACTGAAATGAATGCTGGCAAAGTGCATGGTTATACAGTACATATGTATAATTAGTAATAGGTTGGATTGCCATTATCCAAGGAATAAATACACTCACGAGGGAAGCTATTGGATATTCTGACGAGTATTGCATTGCTACTTTCACAGGTTGTAACACATACGGACAGGTGAAAACATCCCAAATCCTGTATCGCGACTTCTAAGAGCAGGACTGGTGGGCGGCGGTGGATCAATGCTAGACAGAGAGTTCACCCCTGGTGCTTGGGTTCGGCGGTTTGATCCCTGCTCATGCCATATTTATTTCTGGTGGCCAAACATGTGTGCGTGAGTTTTCTCCAGTTTCTTTAGATAACTTTCAGTCCATCTTCCATCAATTAATCCATCATCATCCACCCTGCCTAAGCGAAAAGTTACTTAAATGCTTTTAAAATTAAATTCAATTTCTGGGAACAGGAGTTATAATGATTTTGACCAGAGCGCCTGAAAGTTATGTAGTCCTACTCTTGCCAAACATGCCTGTAATGGGACGTATATCTAATTCACCTGCACTTCTTTTCTCATACATCATCATGTGTATTAGTTTCAAATGTAAACGACAATGTGCTATGGTGTGTGATCGTTAAGTTCCAAAATTTTCAATGTAATATGATTATAATTACTTCATCCACAAAAAAATAGTTCTACATTATTAATTTTGTCAGTGGTAACACTATTCACTGCGGGTTAATCAGAAATGCAAGTGAATCAGGTTCATATCCTATCATAGACATATATGACAAGAGTATATAATTTTCAAGGGCTAATGGAGAAAAATATTATATGATCATTTGAAGTATTCCTGACACCATAGGCAGTTTTCGTTTCTTAGGGAACTCATAAAGCATTAAGACGCGATTTGTGCACGTCGTCATAAAGCTTGCTTTCTCTTCTTTTATTTAATATGTTTCATTTTACGCATCTGAATACTCTGGCAACTAAGGATGTTCAAATGAACCTAATGCAAAGTGTCGGGATTCCCCCACTACATTCGGAATTCTGATACTCTAGTAAGGCATTTCTGACGTCAAATGATAACACATGTAAACATTTGACAATTATTACTTACTATGTACTCAATAACACTTTGCGTTGAATCGACATTGCGTGTGGAATTGGCTTCTGATAGATTACCTTAAATGGAATTATTTTAAAGAAAATAACAAGTAGAACAAATTTTAACGGATCGCTAGTCTTCCTCGTTACCTCTAAGAATAAAAGTCAAACAAATGGTGGGATAACTCAATTAGAATCTATCAAATCACGCTCTGATATTAATAGTTTATGCAGTTATGTAGTGAAAACCTGAAGAAGCATATGAAATCTCAGGGAATTTATTAATTTGGTAATTCCAGAAGTTTCAAATCTATTTGCATGTATAAATCACAAAGGATCTCTGCTATGCTCAGTTCCCTTTTGATGAGAGCCCAAGTTTGACTCTCGCCCCTCAAATTATTGTTCTTCTTATGTCCCACAACGTGTAACGGAGAATATTAGACACTTTTCCAGCTGTAGTAAGACTCACTCACTCTTTTTCTTACCCATCAAAAGCTGAAGCCATGGTTTATTTGTTCCTAGAGTCTTTCGAAGTCTTTCAGAAGTAGTTACGAACAATGTTTGCAATGGGAAATGAAGAGAGGCGTCCTTATAATTTACACGAATACTATCACATAGATTATTGCCAAGAAAGTATATAAATATATTAATGGTGGAAGTGTCAGAATTACCCCTCAACATAATGTCGGAATTGTCACAAAACACCTAATATAAGCAATATATTAATTTGAAGCATCTTCTATCTGCCTCATCTCAGGGATATTAATTTCTTCGTGGTCCTTTAAGTGAAGTTTTGGTAATAACATAACACTTATGGCCGAGAGTAGTGCCCCAATTTTCACCTTGCGCAGGTGTCGGGCGTGTTAGCACTCTTAAATCTAATTTATAAAACTAGGAATGTGGAAATTTAAAAATGGGAAGAAAATATATCTATTTTATTGGGCCGCATGGAGTTTCGAACTTCAGTACTGCATATTGCAGGTCCATAAATCAAAATAATTAAACAGTATAATTATTTAATTATCTTCACCTTTTAACGAAACCAGGTACACGATCTTATGTACAATGATAACATAATTAGTAGCGACATGTTCATATATAATGTTAATTACATTGAAATTAATAAAGTTGAACTAAAAGGACATTATTGTTAAAAAAAAATATAAAATATAAATTCTTATAAAAGTAAACGGCATGATTTGCTCGAAAAATAAAAAAAGTTACTCACTTTACATTTTGTCATATATTAGTGTTGCCATCTTTTGAGCACAGTTTCAGCTTTTCTTAATATATATTCCATGTAGCTAATTATAGCTCATATAATACAGAAAGTTAATAAATAGGTGCTTGAAGTCTTCTCAAACGCAAACAATTAAATAAACAACTGAATAACAATTATCTAATGAAATGTATAGGAAGCTGCCACAAATTCTTGGTCTCAGTACCATTGAATAAAGGAAATTAATCTTCCTGTGCACACACAAAGTTTTATCATTTGATAGTGTGCAATGACTTCGAACTCCGTGATGAACATTTGCTCATAAAAACTTAAGACTCGAATTTTCTATCTTAGAACAGGGCCATTTTAGTTACGTTTTCTGAACAATTTACCTTATAAACATAATTCTGGTTCTTCACAAATGCAACACACAATCTCATAACTCAGCGCAGAGTTCCAGTACACAACGAAGTCTCTTCCTCGACCATTGTTTCTATCACGAGCTGAGTTTTGTGCAATGTAAAGTGTTACAATGTTAGAAGTGTAGGAATTCCCCAACTGACGGGAATACCCCAAATGACTATAAGTTTGCTTCTAGGAAGTCACGTAACATAGAATTTTGAATTTAATTTTAAGAACGTTAGGCAACTTTGGCTCAAGCCGCGAAACTTAGCATGTGAATGTACTAATGCTATACTCGTCGCTAGGTTCAATGGGTTCAAGGGGAATTGACGACGTTTGTGCTCTTTGAAGGTTCGGTAAATTTGGCACATACTCACGGGCAGCAGAAAGAGTGGCCCCCAGAAATATTTTCAGTCTAAGCCCTTATAAGCGTAGAAAAATTAGAAAAACGCTGTAATTTTTAAATATTTTTATTGTGATGGATGTCTTTTTCTGTTGAGAATTTTAAAATGCCTCAAAAATTCTGAATTTATAGTATGTTTGCCTTTCTTCTAAAATTAACATAGACTCCCTCAGTAAATGCTTCTAGATAGAAGATATAGCGATAGACAAGGCCGGGCATAATTGAACTTCTCGAGAAAGAGTGGAACAATTTAAATTGTGTGTAGTCACAGATCACAAGGTTTGCAGCTAAAGAAAATGGGATTTTCCTTCAGACTACTAAAGTATAAAAAAAAGAAAAAGAAATATCTACCTCTTCATTTTATATTGAAGGTGCTACAATCGGATGGAAAGAAGATCAAAATGTATGGAGATCGTCTTATTAGTCCGCAGAATGGACTCAGTCACAAATAAGTTTAAAACAAGGTTTAGAGGTTTGGAATTTGAAATAAAGTGTAGATGATTTTTGCAATCTTTCATTTGAAGGGACTACTTCATTTCTTACTCATTAGTCGTTTTCTTTTTAGTTGATTGACTTTTACTTCATGCCCAAATGAAAGTTGCAAAAGCAATGATGGAATCAAAACCACAACAGTGCAAGCTGTGAATATACCGATATTTTTCAGTGATGCATACAACTAAAACTTGGCTACGCTTGCAAATGGGGAAAGAGCGATTTATTTTTTGCATCGAGTGGCTTATTCCTCGCTGCATCCTTGCTCCTGCCCTAACTTCGGACTGAGCCATACATGCCTCAAGTCTGTAAACAAATTCAAGTGATATACGTTGTTTTTTTTGCTTTCTTTAACACACACGCAGAAAACAACCTTACGCATGAAATCTCTTCTGAGGAAATTCTAAAAAAAAAAACCTGCGACGGCCAAATCAATAAATATTAAGTTAGTTTATCACTCTTTGTACTAACAAGGGAACCTCAGCTGATCAGTCAATATTTACAGGGAATATTATTTTCCACTTGATTTTAATCTGTAAAGAAGGAAAATGAGAGCCACAGACCCAACCTTTTTGAATAATAATTTTATGATATTTTGATTTGTGCCTAGTTTTGCAGGGTATGAAGAAACTTATAGTATTGAAACCGCTCCTGGATTCTGACCCGACTTTGGGTAATGACAGTGGGTGAAGGGGGTATGAATATCATTTCCTCCATCATTGATTCATTTTGAGAATTTGAAATAGGAAAGGGGTCATGTGAAATAATATTTTAGACTAGATTATTCCGGATAATTTTAATGTAAAAACATTCGTCACTTACGCGTATTTGTTCAGGAGACAGGGATTTGAAAATCTGAAATTTGACGTGCTGCAACGTATGCTCAACTTGGCGACCACTGAGACAAAGGCACAAAACCAGCCCGTTTTTACGATCCTCTTGGACCGTAAGTAACACATCGGGTTCAACACCAGACAATATTTGTTAAATTTTACTTCCGGAACAAGAATTAAACGAAGCATCAGTCCTATTATGCAATTTATTTTGCAAACAATTAACAGGTGCGTTAACAAACACTTACGTTAATTCTTTTATGCAGATTTTTTTACATATTTAGACTTATATTACAGTGCTTATCTATTTTTGAGTGATCACATGTCTAATATACAATATACATGATCGCCCCAATCGTTAATATTGTATATGTATACGTATTGTATATGTATACAATATACATCGTTGGTGAAGGGCTTAAAAGTGTTTAACCACCCATATAATGTATATAGATTTTACGGAACCTAAGTTAAACCATAAGCAAATAATGAGACCAAGTACTGCATCTCCCTCCGTTATCTTGGATACAACGTAAAATTTTCAAATGCGAATACGGGCAAGTGGCATAAGATACATCTAAAATTTTATTGATAAGTTACTGGTGCAGTTATCTTTACTGTATATTTATTATTTAACCCTTCTCCAGTTGCATATTACATTAGATACGTATTCATACCCATATAATTTCTATGGATTTTACGGAATTGCTTACCTGGATACGCACGAACAGATGCAAAGTACAAGATACAAGATGGGGTGCAACATACTATTGAAAGAACTTGGAAAAATCATGTCTTGGTTTTAA
>JAGDQP010072647.1:0-10484 GCA_022664845.1 Lepisma saccharinum | reverse complement strand
AAATGTTTTACCTTTTATTTACATTCCGTGGCTTCCACTATGGTGAACCACGGTGTAAGATAAGTAGGTGAGGAAGCGCAGGCCCTGCACGCTTATATTGGAAAGTCGGTTTCTTCGCTGGACAGACGCAAGGAGGCGGGAGCGTACACTGCCGAGACAGAGTTGCCAATTTAGCAACTTTGTACCTAAGACTAATTATTTTGAATATTTATTTCGCTGCCAATGATTCTCACATTTCTATTGTGTGCATGGGGATTTCGGTAGCTTCTGTGCATGTTCTAGCAACAAACACTCCTGATTCTAGCATTACTTGCTTTTGTTTAAGATATAAGTAACTAAGTTGAGAAGCCGCCAGTTTTAAATTCAAGTAACATCTGAAAATGTTCTGCACAATTGAAGCAATTTCGCTACTTCTAGCAAATTCAAGAGTTAATGTATCCGTACCCGGAATTTCGAATAAAGGAGCAGGAGACAATTCATTTCTACCATAACTCAGTAGCAACAAAATAATTAGTGAATGACGAACACGATTATCCTACCAATTATGGAGCTGAGAAGTCAACGCTGGAGGAGAATAATTGAGTTAATTTGTAATGCAATTAAAAATACAGATAGCTAAATCTGACGTTTCCTTTTATTTGCTTGCCACTCGTTTACGTGAACTCTAGGAACGAAAGTGATTGTAGCATGGACAGGTAATGCTAATCCGTTTACCACAGTGACGGGTTGGTAAGACCTTACAATTGCAAAACTAGTGTTTTCCGCGCTTAATTTCAAGGTACCTAATGGATGCTCTTTGGAAACTCCCCCATGCTAGTTTTCCTTTTACGGTGCAACTGCGTTAGAACTGTCACTAGTGACATTTAGTAGCGTTGTTACATAGTGCGTGAAATCTTAAATACCACTTCAACATTGCTATTTGTAAGCAACTAATATAATCTAGTCAATAGCGCGGCGCCTTCCTATGTGGAAACCCCGTCTATCCCAAGTGGGAACAATATTTTCGTTTTGTTTTTGTATTTCATAAAAAAATTATAAATGCTCAGACATATTCATTATTAACTTGTGTCTTCTTTTTTTTAAAAAAAGCTTTCTTGTAATTGTACACAAATTAATGCCAACCCTGAGAAGGTGGGTTAGTTCCCCAATAACCAAAACTGGTTGGGCCGACGGTGGCAAACGGTTTTCGTTCACGGTTGGTCAACGGTGGAAAATGTCCGCCCTAGCCAACCTTAAGCCAACCACAGTTTACCAGCGTTGGGCCAACGAAGAAAATAACCTTAGGCCAACCGTTGGAATTTCCAACCTTAAGCGAACATTGTGCCGTTGTTGGGTAACGGTTTACCACCGTTTTGCCAACGCTGAGCCAATAACCTAAGGCTAACCATTTTCCAGCATTTTACCAACGATCAACCGACACTTTGCCAACATCCATCGTCCCATAGCTAATTATATGCCAACGTTTTCCAATAGTATCCCAATGTACATTGGTTTGCAGTCCTATGAATTGATTGACCCAGCCCTCGTGGTCCAGTCGGTAACGTCTAGTGGTAGTGGGGAGGTGCGCGGGTTCGAATTCCACGGCCGACCATCCTGATAGAGGTTTTCCATGGTTTCGCGTTTCACCAGGCAAATGCTGAGATGGCACCTTACGAAAGGCTCTGGCCGATACCTTCCCAACACTTGCCCTACCCTATCCCGGCCTGAACCACAGAAGCTAAAAGGCCTTAAAATAAATTCACAATTCCTATGAATTGAGTTTTAATTAAGGCCTTTAATCAACTTTGTCACAGGCCGGAATTGGGGAAGGTATCATCCTGGCATTTGCTTGGTGTGACCAAGGGAAAATAGGAAAACCTCAGTCAGGATGGTCGGAACTCATTTGAACTCAGGACCTGCTGATTGCTAAGCAAACTGTCTACCATTGTGCCACAGCCGCTCGGTGCAGCCCATGAATTTATATAAAATTTTACACTTTTATCCCTGTTACATTCGAGGGGACCTTTTATTTGTGATTCCTACTCTGACAAAAGAAGCCATATGTTTTATTATATACATAGAATGAGGAGACAACTACTTGAGAGGAGTAGGAGAATTCCTGAAAGAATACTCCAACATTTTGCTACACTTCTAGTGTTTTCTTTTTACTCTCTGTCAATGTATACAACAAAATATATCTTTTAAAACATACATAGTTATGTTTAGTATTCAGTAAGGTAACTTTGTCTGGAATGTAAGAAGGATTAACACGTAAAAATATATGAACCTTTAATTATTACCTATTTAGATTAAATTTTGAGCTGATATATACGGTTTTGCCGCATTTCCAATAAAATGGTAAATATCTGAGAAAACATGGACCAATGCATTAACACGAGAACTGAAACTGTAGCACTTATATAGATAAGGCCTAAAGTATTTAAAAATCTAATGTAACTTGGGTGAATTACATCTTATTGAATGCAATGTTTCCGAAAAGAAGGCCAAATCAAGCGCGAAAGCAAATTGATAAAACGGATGGCAGGCCTTATTCAAATATCGTCTAATGAATGTATGTATAATTGAAACAAATATGAAATTAGAATTATATATTTATTAAAGACTGCTTTCAATCGTGAAAGAAATACAGAACATATACTAACTTAGCAAAGATAAGACAGTGTACCAAATGATGTGACCAAAAATATTATTTTATGTACATTCGCTCCAACTGATGAGCAATGCTTAGTAAAAATCTACTACCTTAACTATAAATAATAAAACCCTAGTGTGACAATATTACAAGATAAAAATTATGCAATAAATTTCTTACTCGCTGAGACAATATTTAAACACAAATATACATCACAGTTCTTGACATTTGAAATTCAGTAGTTCGTATAATTGAATAAAATGAGTATTATGGCGAGAGAACTATACTTCACGTGGGATAAATTACATATCATTTACTTATTATATTTATTAATATATATTTTATTAAAATACAGGACTCGACTATCACAAAACTATCCCTTCATTTCCAGGGATCTCAGGAGGTTACAAGTGACTTTCTTCTAAAATATAAATGATTCAAACGAACTTATTGCACGTCGAAAAATTTCTAGGTTGCGTAAGCCAGGAAGCTCGCTGTGTTCGCTCCATTATAAAATGAGATAACTTTCACTGGAATGAATCCATTGAACAGTATGGAATACATACATATGTACAGGGATGGTGAAAACATGGTAGAAGGACACACTTACATTCTAAATCTGAAGAAAAGTAGGTTTCGATGCCTTTGTCACAATTATCAACTTGAAAGATTTGCAACTTACTGCTCAACAAAGGCAATGTATAGAGAAGTCTCGTTTCTTTTTAAAAGTGGTACATTTCAAGCTATAGGTGTCACTGTTAAGACAAGTTATTTCGTCAACAATAAGAACCTCTCCAGACTTTGTAATGAAACAACCATTACGCAAGTCTGTGCCCAATATACATCTGCTGTCACGAGAGAAAAGTACACTCTTAATTTTACCATTTTCTTTATGCACTTAGCAACATCCTGCGACAAATGAAGTAAATTATGGAAATTATAAATCAACATATCATTACAATACACATGTGGAACATTTTGCACAAAGTAATGCATCAATTTGTTTGCATATTCAATCCATGCCGCTTTATTTGCTAAATAACTGGCCAAACGTAAGTAGCTACATGGAAAACTATAAAGTGTTGATAGACATGTTCAGGTAATACTTTATACAGGACAACAGGACCATAATACAATAAAAAAACTGCGATACTCACTGGCCTTCCAAAACTTAGGAAGTTTTATACACCTAGGCTTCCTTGAGAATTCACTGGGTGTGTGATTTTTTCCTATAGAGGTGAGTCTACTTGAAATAAGAAGTACATCATGTGTACCTAATTTCAGCTTGCGAGGACCCTTAAGAACCCATACTTGTATCAATTTTTTCATTACACCTAAACAAATTAGATGCATATATTCTAATGGCGCCTGTGTTATTAAACCAATATTCAAATCAGATAGCAAAGAATGTTCATGTTGATGCTCATCTATGAACTTCAGGTCTCTGAAATCCTCATTAATTCTTAATGTTAAGCCTTCCCTATATGGCCAAGTCATTCGACCCCTTGGCAACATTTTTCACATGCATATACAGAATTATGTGAAACAATACATTTTACGAACTGTCTTGCAGGTGCATCTGCTATTATGCAACTAACTCGAAATCATAATGATTATTGTCAAACATAATGCCTCTTTCTTCTGATAACATTCATTCACAAAAGGCATAAAAAATTCGGCTGCATTAGGTGGCTTACTGTCACCACAAAAAAGGGATATTACAAATGGTATTTTATCAACTGCCTGGTCAACAATTCCTAAAATGGGCCAAAAGGTCAATGTAGAACTGGAATGCAAAGGTAAACCATCTATATTAATAGTAATAGTTACTAGTCTTTCATAAGGAAATTCTGCAGCCATATTTTGTACAATAGGATACTTGCACTTTGTAAAACCAGAACCTGATCTATTTAATACATGTTTATGAATTCCAAAATATTTGAACAGCCCTCCAGTGCAAAGCTGAACATCTGAACTACGTGGCGTATTAAGTAAAGTTCTGGAATCAGGCGGAATTACTGGAAGGAATCGTTTTAGCATATGAAGCAAATCAGTGGTAGCTTCATTTGTAATATTGTGTTTCAATGCCCAACTAACTAACTGATTCCGGAAATCAACTTTAGATACGCCAGAGTTATGAGTTACACTATCATCTGAATAACAAGTACAACCAGGCATATTGCAGTCTATTTCGCTAGATAAATCAGATAAGCTGCTTTCGACATTTGCTATATCTTCACAATGAACAGCGGAACTACTTGCGCAGGGAGCAAATTCTTCAATAGTGTTCTTTTCTTGACATGGTTTCTCATGCCTTAGACATTGTTGTAACTCCTGAAGGATTTCTGCTGTTCGTTTTGAACGTTTTCGTCGCTTCTGTCTTTCACAAAGTGTTTGTTCCATCGTGCTACTAAAATATTGGGACATATAAATTTCTGTGTAGCAGTATCATAGAAACAAATAACTGTAGTGCACAGTCGCGATAAATGATAAAATACGCCACAAATAAGAACTTAAAGAACTTTGTTTCTCTCACAAAAGTATGGTTTAAGATCCAACATAATATTTTTAACAGTTTCATTTGACTATTCTTTATAATGACTATGAAAAAATAAAATTTGGGATATTAATATCTCCTCCTTAATATTACACTACTATTAAGAACACATCAAACACGAAAATCTACTTAATATTTTCTATTCTTTTCAAGTAACGAATTCACGAACAATTGTAGAATTCAATTATTCACTGGAACGACGTTTCTGCCTCCCTCCCTGTCTGTCCTTAGCGAACCTGAACAATTTTTTCATTTCCTCCTCTACCTGACTTTCGGTAGCAGTATGAATAGTTCTTACAGCTCCTGAAAAGAAAGCATATAGAAGAAACAAATTAAATTAAATTATGGTATGTTGATAACAAACTATATCAAACTCTGAACATATATTTTGCTGCAACAATTCTTGATATAACAGTATTATTTAGATATTTCTCAATAAAGATGTTGTTCAGGAGCAGTACGGAAAACGCACAGCTTCCGCAAGATGTTATGTTTTATTTCACTACGGAAGGGTCTCGCAATGATTACGTACCGTAGTGCAATAGCAGTGTACACAGGAATACATGTTTTGAAGAATGAAACGCTAGTATTGGGTAAAAGGAACAGTTAATGTGTTGTTTAACCTACTAGAAGAAGACCAATAATTTTCGAATAATTACTTCCGAATGTCAGTTCCATGATTCGATGAATTGCTTCACGCCTCGAAAAATGCATTGCAGAAAAAAAAATACCAATATGAGTTAGCTAGCTACACCTTTGTTGGAAATGCTTATATTACCACATTCATCAAGTAAAGCTCATAATAGAAACTCATAATGCTCAATTTGAGTGTGGACATTAATTAAATAATGTAAATACCGAATTTTCCAATTGGCGAACAACGGCTGCATATGGCGCCAGAAGTGCTATCTTACGGCCCCCACGGTGAGTGTGAAAATTATTATTTACTATTGGATTTAGAAACAGAAGGAACTAGGGCGATTCCATTTCATTTCACCCAGACCATGACACCTATATTCTCAGTTTTTAACTTGGCACACTTAATAAGTCTATAGTGGTAGACTATATATAGACTTATTAAGTCTATAGTCTACCACTATAGACTTATTAATATTTTTGGTAAAAATCTTTGTTTTAATTTTACTTCCACACAAACTTGAAATGAAGCTGCACGTTATTACGAAAAAATCTCACTCAACCAGCAGAAATCATTCAATATTTCTGGAATTTAATGTGTATTAATGATAAAAATATAAGAAATTACAGTAACAAACATATGTTCTTGTCAACATTAACATTAAAATAACTGCGCAACTGCGATTTGCTATAGGTGGAACACAGCGCCTCGTAGTATCCCCTCTTTAATGACAGCTGCACAGTTATTTGAATTGCTTCTAACCCTGAAAGCCAATGGGTTAAGACAAACGAAAGGTATCTTTGGGATCTATCGGAACTATAATAAAAAATACGGTAAAGGGGAGGCACGTGGGTTTAAACTTCAGGGCGAGGTTCGAATTCGATCTCCAGTGGTCCAATGGTGTTAGAGTGGGATTAGCAACGGGGAGGAAGATGGGTTCCAACCTCTTGGCCGATGTTATTGCCTGGGATTTCCGGGGTTTCCCTTAGTTCCACTGGACACATACCGGGATGGCAGCTTGACATATGCCCAGGTCGGCTCTTTTCTACATCCCCTCATCTATTCTAGTCTGACAAAATATGATAAACGTCCATTAAAAATGATGGAAATTGAAAATTACCAATTTCAGGGTCTCTTACTTCCTTTTATCCACTGAAAATATCTCTTCCAGCCACAGGAATGTAATTTTGCTATTGTAATTTAAAACTTTAAAATTTAGTCGATACAGAAAGTTGACAAGTTAGTAGTGTTGGAGTGAATTGTTATTGACGTCCTAAACGAACTGAGGAGCTTTTAAGGACGGGACCTACAGTTTAACATGGGTTGCTAATTGCATGTATCCCCACCGGGAAATGAACCTGGAACCCCTTGGTTAAAAGGAAGCGAGCGTTACACTCACCTACAGGGGACAGCCCGGGCATGTGGGAGTTTAAATATATATTATAAGGGGGCGTGAGCTGGAAACGGTTGGGAACCTCTGCTCTACATTGAAGTACTGCCGGAAGCAAATAGAAGACACATTTTTCACTCGGCCAAGAAGATCTACCATTTCGTCCGATAAGCCTGTTTCAAAAGAATAGAGTAGAAAGAATTTTAAATAATATTGGCGTGATACAACGCTACCACCTCGCTAAATATTTGGAGACACGTGTCACGTACAGGGTTGTCAGTGATTTTAAAATTCCAAATTTCGATATCATTGACAGATATATCAGATTTCCAGGATTTGGTTTTTGCGTGTCGTACCTACTGACAGATTAACAAATCTGAATCCTCCTATACACTAACAATAGTGAAATGAAATTACAAGAAACTATTAATATTAAAACACACAAAATGTCTAAAAGTAAGTTAATTATTTAAAAGTCTCCTACCTCATGGCCAGATGAGAGAAATGAAAAACCATGCCAGACGTAAAAAAAAAGTCTCATTGTCAAGTTCCAATAAAAGACGACATTTGCCTTTCCTGAACTGTAGCCAAAATGCAGGACCAGAGGTGCTGAACCGTCATATTGTTTCCATATCGAGGTTTCCGTGCCCAAAGTGGGCAAGTAACAATTTGAAATTTCTCAGGAGACGAAGAAAACTGTCCAGTCAAGCAACTGTAAAGTGCATATTCCGAAAGAATTTTCTTCAGTTAACACTGTTACAATTTTTTGTCAATCAATATTTTGCCACTTTATGCAGGACATAACAATGATCACGCTAACATCAGAATTTCAATTTCATCCAAATTGTCGCTTACCCCCTTTTGTCATGGAACTTTAGATATATTCTAAAATGTACGGAAACAGGTTTACCAGCGTACAATTGAACTGAACTGAAATATATTTATGGCCTTTAGTCATCTAAGACTCAGGCCGGTATAGGGGAAGGGAAAGTATGTGGAAAGGTGTCGCCCAGGGTCTATGTTGAAGGTGCTATCCCGGCATTTGCCTGGTGACAGGAAAAACCCTGGAAAAACCTCAGTCAGAATTGTCGGCCGCTGGGATCGAGCCGAGGACATCCGAATGCTACGCTCTACCACTGAGCTACGGTGGCTCGGTACTATTACCGTACAAGAATTAATATTGTAAGCAGGGGCGGTCAGGCAACCAAAGGACCCACCCGTGAAACTAAAAAAGAGGGAGACACTCATTGGTAACCAATGATTCCTCATTGTAGTCAGCGTTGTGACGCGTGGTCCTCAAAAGACATCTTACAAGGATCGTCGATATCCTAGAGGTTAGTGGCGTCCCGAAAAGAACTTGAAAGGGCCCTTAGGATAATGATCAGGTCTCAAAATACGAAGTATTAAATAAATATAGTGTTTTAAAACATATGAATATATTAAAGGCAATGTGTACTTGCCATTAAATTTTGTATGGCTCTTCCTTGCGATTTACGGGAGACCTAAAGTAGGCATGCTGAGATTACAACTTCAGCATTGCCCTTGTGTTTGTCATAAGCTGGGTATCAAAACTGCTAATTGTTTAGGACCGACAATACCCTAACGCTACCAGGAGTAGCAAAAGTGAACTAAGTGATATTCTTTACGCTTCCAAGACAAAAGATGCAGCGGAGGCCGGACTAGTTCGCCCCTGATTGTGAGTTATAAAATGAGTGGGTTTCAAATTTTGGATAGGGTATGACTTTACAAGAGAGAAATACTCATTAAGTAACAAACTAGCTACGTAACAATATTTAATTCCATTAACTTCATAAACGAAAGGATTCTGAAACGAAATGCTACAAATAAAACATATTATGGCAGGTCGGAGCAACAAATGAAAAAAAAAATAATAATAAGTAAATAAAAAAAATAAAAGTAATTCAGCGACCCGATGGTAACACCGAATAAAATACACTACCTCAGTGTAAATTTCAGTGCATTTAAAAAGCGCTGCATTCTGTGTTCTCTCTGATGATTTTAGTCTATGGTTACAGTAAGGTTATACTGTTTTTAATTATTATTACTACGCATACTACCAGAAAAAGAACAACCCAAAATAGATTTCTTTCCGACAAGCCGAGTGAGAGTACAGAATAGAATCATCGTATGATTATTTTAAGCAATCAGCGTTTAAGGTTGAAATCTCCAATCAGTTGTACTGTAAAAAGAATTCATCCTGCCTTGGGTTTTGTGTTGAACAGCGTCTTTCCTCGGAGAAATACCGGATCTAGAAATGTTCCTATGGGGGTAAAGCTAAATTTTGCCGCCCTTTGCATAGTTTTTATTTATTTTTTAGCCAAAAAACACAAGTGGCCGACGCGACGGCCACAACATTGTCTCACATCACGTAGTGTACTTTTGTTGCCATCTCCGGAGCCTGTAGTGGCATCGCTATTACTAATTCCAGTTATGCAGTAGACTTGCCTGTCTGACTTAATTCGTTATTTTGAATTTTGGAGATGAAGGTAGATTGTATGGAGTAACAAAAAAATGTCTTAGCGCGCCAGTATTGAAATTTTGAACACGTTTAAGCCAATTTCAATTTAAGAGGGTCTTCTACTTCTGCCAGAGCTAGAAAGTTTAGTGTTGGTGCTTATGGACAGAAAATTGATACCAAATATCTTCATTTTCTAAGGAACTGGATATCTTTAATAGAAAAGAAAAGTTTTGGAGTATTATAAGAAGTTTATGCACTGGTTAAAATACTTAGAACTTACATTTGTCTCCTAGTTTTCCAGAAATAAATTATTAAAAAATAAATAAAATTATTATTTTTTCTCCAAATTACAATATGTCTAACTTTGCAACCACTTACCCTAGAAAGACCAACTTTTTTTTGTTTAATTCCTTGTGAACAAACGATTCTAATAATTTTAATTGCAATCATATCTGATACACCAATAAAAAAATAGTATTTTTACATAGCTATTCCAGTCCACCTGTCAAAGGTTTGATGAGAGTAAGCCAGCCGCGCCCCGCCCCTGTCTTCGCTTTTAGTCCGAGGAAAAAGAGAGGAAGGGGACTACACAAATCCCCTCTTTATTCAGCTTCTACAATAGGTGCCGACGCGAATGTAAACATGCTGTTTTAGAAAACAGCACATACCTGAAAAATTTTATGAAATGAAGGTGAGATATGAGAATTTTGCAACAGTATAGCAACATCATATTTGGAATGGAGTGATATTTGGAAGAGTTGCAAGGTCTATTGTGTGGTTTCCTGAAAA
>JAGDQP010072646.1:0-10484 GCA_022664845.1 Lepisma saccharinum | reverse complement strand
GTAGTTTATCCATGATTTTTTACCTGATAAAAAGTGCAGAGAGTATGGACTTTCTTACATTTCTCAGTCTAGACTTCTGCCGAGAATGTCTTTTCAGCAGGATACATGTAAAAATTTCCCGTAGTGCCTGTTATTTTGTCCTTATAATGACTTTTTCGAAAATCCTAAATTTAAAATGGAATAATACCAAAATGTGTACTGCAGTTCTTACAAAATTACTGTAACAGTAACAACATTACTGTAACTTTTCACAGAATTTGGGTTTTCTAGAAAAAAACATGACTGGAATGTAATTTCCGGAACCCCTCGATTTCTCTCAGTGTGGGCAGTAGTCAAGTTTGCTTTCCGCCATTTCTTAAATCGAAGGTTACCGAAAGACGAAGCCCTACTGTGATTTTCATCGCGTTAAGTTAAAATGACAACAGAAGACCTGATACCTTTTCACAATGAGAATAATATACGAAAAGATACCAGGAGTAACATATACACAATAAATCTTTGAACATTGTTCTCAAGTGTCTGACGAGACTAAAGATATCATTTTACTAGACGTTCTCTCACAGTTGCCCGACTAGCCTAGAGGATAAAGCGTTGAATTACTAGCCACAAGATAGCACATTGAATTCCCACGGAGGTTGTTCTAATTCTTTTCTTCATTCATAAATTTTCTTTCTTACTATTTATGAATAAATACTCCGTTTTGCTTCTTCCTACATTCTCAATATTTTATTGTGTCGTTTCGTGTTTTTTTTTTTCGAAAGATAGGCATTTCATGTGCATAGATGGAAATTCATCTAAAAGATTACACTCTCATCGAAAAGAGTTACCACTTCGAGCGGAAATTTCTAATCTTTTCTCTGATGAAAATTCGCTCTAAAAGAGTGGTCTTTTCCGCTCTCGAGCGGAATTCCGTTCTTTCGAATTTAGTGTGCAGAGAAGCTATTTTATAGTCCGCCAACTCACTGTTTTATTGGAAATTCCAAGGAGGCGATGTTGTTTCTAGTCACCTGATCTTTCGTACTATGAACTGAATTTGAACTTTATTTATGGCCTTTAGGCACCTAAGGTTCAGGCCGGTTATTAATGGAAGAACCTAAGCTACAGACAGGACATAGCTGCGAAGAAGAGAATCCACGATTAACCAATCACCGGCCTTGTCGTTCACGCCAGCAACGAAACTTTATGAAAAAAAAACAGACTCATTACTTTTGTGTGCCATATATAATTGTTATATCACTTTCGGGCGCCATATATTACTGTCTCGTCCCTTTCGGGCACCATATATAACTGACTAATCTTTTCAGGTACCATATATAACTAACCCATCCCATTCCGTCGTCATATGCACTGACTCATCCATTTCTGGCGACACATATAACTGACTCAGCCCTTTCAGACTTATCCCTTCTCGCGCTATGTGGCTGATGAGAAATTATGAATGTGCTTTCTGTTGTGTAGTAGAAATAAAAAGTCATACAGAAAACAAACTCAAATAGCTTTATTAAGTCCTTTCCTTTTCGTAAATATCCTAAAGGAAATAGTTTTTGTTCATGAATTTCTAAGCTAATATTTTTTCAAACTTCATGAATTTACCAGCAAGGTGTACCACAGAGCACATGCGAAGAGCAGACAATTCCTGCGACAGTGGCGCCGCATATAACTGGCTTGTAACTGCATTTAGCTTACGTCTGATTTAAGCTTCCAATTAAAGTCGACGTTATAGTAGTACCCCACATAGCAAAATCAGGTTGAATCAAGCTTGTTTTGGCCTTGAAAGGTCAAGCCAACAAGCTGAAAACAAGCTTGTTGTGTCAAGCAAAACGGTTGAATCAAGAATCACGCCTGATTTTTGAAAGGTACGAAGTGCTTTGTTTAGGCAAGGAATAATCAAGCTTTAAATATTTTATCTAACAAAAACCAAGTTTGTATCAAGCTTGAAATATACTGGTCGTATCACGTCAAGCCTAACAAGGCAAAATCAACTGAATTGCCACCTTGAATCAAGAAATAGTGCTATGTGGGATGTTATAATGCCAAATCAGCTCGAATTTTGTGATGTGAATTAGTTTTTAATTTACCATAGCAACCCAATGTGCCGTTCTGTATAAAATAGTTTGGCTTTATTCACCGCTTGCATTCATTCTATTGAGAACGATGTTATAGCTGATATGAACACGGCTTTCAAAGATCAAATAGGGGAGGAAGGAAAAGCGAATTAAATGAAAATAAGGTGAAGTGCCAAACAGAAACAAAGGGAAAAGAAGGTTAAGAGTTTCAAAATAGAAAAGAACCTGAAAAGAAGAATGGCAATCCCTTTCAGATCTAATGTATGGAAAGTGCAGTTAACAAAGATGCTGTCTTTTGTTTAGCAGCGAGCTACTCGGGGAGGAAGAAGCATCATTTCGCAAATGAGCCTGTTTTTGGTTGCCATGACTACGCAGCTGGCTGGAGGTCATCAACAGCTGGTCGCTAGGACTCTGAAAATTTCCATCCTATAAACAATTACAAAACATATCATTTTTCTACATCGAAACGGGAAAACAAAATAAACAAATTGTTTCATCCATTACTTCGATACTTGAAACATTAGTTTTGTTGTGATTGACAATCAATGTGAGATTTGATTAACATAGAGAGAGAAAATAAGACCGATTTGCAAATTTACTATAATTTTTTTGTGAAGGATAAGACTATACAATCTTCAGGTGTTGTATTGTAAGTAAATCTCCATAGGATTCTTTTTGTCGTGTTGGAATTGATATTCATATCTTTGAAAGAAAAAGCCTAAAGCAGGATCAACAAAACTGTATTACTCTACGTGCACTGTTAGAAAAGTGAAGTTCTTTCATATTCTAAAATAAGCTTTTGTGTTGTACCTCAAATGCGACAAACTTTGCTTCTCAAATACGACTTTCGCTTCTACAGGGTGATGCAAAATAACACGGACAAAACTACCTCACGAGATTCCTGACATGAAAATAAGATAAAAAATATAGATCATCCGAGGGTGCATAAATGCTTCGTTTTGGCGTTATAGGCTGCAGAAACCGCGGGTAAATGAACTTGAGAGATTGATATTTCCAGTACTATTAACAGTAGAACTGCGGGATCAAGCTACCCTTAAGGACTTCAAACCTGCTCTATCAAAAATGCTTTTTTTTTCTTCAAAATTACGAAATGGGTGCGCAAGGGATTCTTCAAAGGAAGCAGGGTATTCTCAGGTATTGTCTGTAGTGAATGTGGGTGGAAATAAGCACTCTTATGACGACTTTCCATGAGTACAGATGGCAAATGTAATCATTAGCATCTAACCGGGCAATGACAGTCCCTTTTACTGATAAAAAGTACCACAAACGTTCGTTCAAATGTATGTAATTCATTCCTGTTTGTTATGCAACCACAAATTTAAGGAAAAAATGTTCCAGAAAGGAAATCTGTTTGAGATATCGACTTGCCGCAAATGAATTATTGTTACTTTCTGGATGATAGTCACATTCATCCTTATTTTGTCCCACCTTTACTTCAGAGAATATTTCCCTATTTTCTTTGGGGAATCCCTTGCGTACCCATTGCACAATTTTGGAATATGCATTTTTGGATAGAATAGGCTTGAAGTCTTTGAGGGTACCTTAATCCCGCAGTTCTGGTGTTCATAGTATTTGAAATATCAAAGTCTAAATTTCATTTTCCCACACTTTCGGCAGCCTATAACGCCGGAACGAAGCACTCTCGATCGTCAATACTTTTTGTCTTATTTTCCTGTCAGGAATCTCGTGAGGTACGTTTGTCAGTGTTATTTTGCAACACTTTGTATATGGTTTTTAACTTCCTATCAATCACTATCTAAGCATAATTTGTATACTTTCTTTTATATTTTACCTATGCGTTTCGTATACGTATTTCACATCGCAACGCAAGAACTGTTGAAGGACATAAGAGATATTTGGTTGTGGTAGTAATGCACTGCGTTAGCCATTTAGTTCTGGTTTTGCTATAAGCTGTAGTGGTGTTTCTAAAGTACTACGTGCCAGAGATAGAATAATTGGAGCTGACAATAATATGTAACAGAATCCGCAGACAGCATCCGCCTAATTCCACAGATTTGGAATAAAGTTATTGGTACCACTGGTGATAACGTGACTAAACAGGCAGTGACGGGCTTGCCGTTCCATTTTACACAACTCTCGTAATTGCAATTTCACTAGCAACGCCGGGCGCCCCCTAAAGCCACTTAACATTTCATTACTTGATATCAAACTTATCAAGAAACGCTACAGATGAACAGAACAACATAAAAGCATCGTTTTAAATTCAGACATTTTGAATCGATGTTCATTGTTGGCGTTGACTGCTAACAAGTAGCCTAAAGATCACGAATTATGAATCATGGATCCGAACGGGATATGTGCCAATCGATGAAGTATAGTGAAATTATTACTATACGAAAAATCTTAGTGGCAGAAGGCGTCGGTGTCAAAAAGCGAGAACAACTAAAATTTAATATCATTTTCACTCAATTTCACGTCATGCATCGAAGCTTGGACATCGAGTGTGACGAGTGCGTGTGTGTTTGACTTAAATAATCCATCAGGTGTAGTATTCGGTTAAATATATAAGTCACTATAATTAAAGTTTCGACAGCATAGGCAGATATAATAAACGAGAGTAATTAATACCGAGGAAAATAACTTTGAAAATGGAGTGGTGTGTTGGAGTTGTAATCGGGAAGGTTGATTACTGTCGCAATTAATCCTTTGTAATTATGAACTAATCAGGTGAGTTTTCATTCCTTAAAATTAACAGAATGAGTAGAATTTAATTATTCATTAAGGGTCGAATTAATTTGTGAAAATAACTAACCTTTCAGTGCGGGATATTGGTTGGCCCTCCATTCAAACTATTAAAATAGTGTATCTTATGGTGCAGTTGGTCTGATATCTTGAAGCAGTTAAATTTGTTAATTAAATTCGAGGAATATTAAATTTAGTAACTCAGTTGTGTTAATCTTAATTGTGTTTGAAAGTAATTAAAATTTTGAGAGGAAATATTATGTTCTGAGAACTTGAAATCTTGTCGAGTCGCTTGAATCTAGTGTGGTAAAGTTTGCCCTTGTTAATAACCGTGTTAAATAGCTCGATATTTGTTTCTAGATTTATTTTAGTGTGTATTTAAAAGAAAACCACGTAAATTGATTTGTTAAATTCTGCTTTAGTAGCCCAACTTATTTACGTGTTCAGATTGTGGATTTCAGGGAGCTTGGCTAAGGTACCGTTAAGGTAAAATCAATGAATTAAATATCATTGTGTTTGGGTTCTAAATAATAGTAATGATCTCGTTGCTGTTAACTTAAATAAGCCTAGCGTGGACTAAGCGATAAGTTTTGTAAACTTGTGGATTATTTTGTTAAAAGTAATTTTCATGACCTTTGGGTAACTTAGGCTTAGGATTCCAGTTTTTGTTAAAACCTAGTTGGTTAATCTCGTGTGTAAATTTTGATAGTCCGTAACGTTGTTGGCTAAAACTAGAATCTGAAACTAACTGACTAAATATTCTGAGTAATACAGACAGGAAGGCAAATCGAAAATTTAAACGATTATTTGTGCTAAAGGATTAACTGAATGTCTGAATGCTTGTTAAGTCCTGGAATGCGAATGTTGCGACGTGATTTCGAACAGTAGAAGATGAGCTGAAATGTATGATTGAGAGTGCGTGAAATGATTCCCCCTCCCCTCCAACAATTGTTTAAATTGAATCTTGAGATTAGAACTACGTTTTGGACCAACTGGTCTTCAGGCAAATTGTTTTCATCTGGGGTAAGTTGCATAACTGTTCGAATGCTATTTTATCAGAATTTTGAAGTTTAGATAGATTAACGTTGATTTGAGTAGGACGGTCTCCTGCGATAGAGTCAAACTATCTTCTGAATTGTAATAAAGTAATGTTATTAGTTGAATCCTTTTGTTTGTGTTCTGCATTGAATCTCCAAATTCTTATAGGATTTTGCTGTAGAAACTACTGAAATTCCACGAGGAGAAAGCTTCCCCTAGGATCACTTGAGGAGATTCCGGTCTTGGCGGAGAGGTGATTCTGTGAGCCCAATTTAATTGAGTTCGGCGTTGCACTGACTTTCAGATGAAATTTAGTTTGTTTTGTCCTCATACTGGGGCATTTCATTTAAGTTCTACTTTTGTTTAATATTAACCCCGAAAATTTCATATGAAGTCAGGCTGCGTTTCACAGTGTTGCCGTTACTTTTTACACAGCTCTCGTAATTGGAATTTCACTAGCAACGCCCGGCGCCCCCAAAGCCATTTAACATTTCATTATTTGATATTTCACTTATCAAGAAACTCTACAGATGAACAGAACAACATAAAAGCATCGTTTTAAATTAAGACATTTTAAATCGATGTTCTTTGTTGGTGTTGACTGCTAAGAAGTATGGATCACGGATCATGAATCGTGGATCCGAACAGAACATGTCCCAATCGATGAAGAATAGTGAAGTTATTCCTTACTATACGAAAATCTTAGCGGCAGAGAGCGTCCGTGTCAAACACTAGAACAACTCAAATTTAACATGGAGGTCTAGACAGTACATGTGAAAAGTTCTGGAACAGGTAAATATCTTGGTTACTTACTCTATGGCTTACGGAACTCGCAAGTTCATCGCCGTAGTAACAAACGTTCGCCATCGGAATCTATCCTGGGCAAGATCAAGCCAGTTTTCCTCACAAACACATACTTCTCCAAGATCTCTTCTAATATTGTCCCCCACCAACGTTGTATCGGTCTTCCCAACAGTCTCTTTCCCTCCGGCTTTCCAACCAAGATGGAATATAATCTTCGTTTTTTCCCATCCGAGATACATGGCCTACCCATCTTAGTCGTCGTGATTTCATTATTCTTATAACATCGGGTGAGTTGTACAGTCCGTGAAGTTCTTCATTATGCAGTATCCTCCATTCTCCAGTCATCTAGTTCGTTTCGGCCAGTATATCTTTCTCAAAACCTTATTTTCAAACACCGTTCATGCTCATATGATAGGGTCGTACTCCAACTTTCGCAACCGTAAAATATTACCGGCAGAATAACCGTTCTGTATATTTTCAATTTCAATTTCCTTGATATTAATCTCGATGTCAGAAGTTTTTGGACTGAATAGAAGCGTGCGTTGCCCGATTACTAAACGACCTTTTATTTCTTCCGTGACCTAATTTTTGTTTGTTACGTATGTTCCCAAGTATTTAAATTTGTTTACTTTCTCTATGGCTTGACTCCTAATTATTATATTTTTTTTATTTCCTTCATTCCCTGTGTTTCGTCTTGTTATAATGTATTTTGTTTTATCTATGTTTACCTGTAGACCTATCTCATCGCACGCTTCTACTAAGTCACCGGTGTTACTTTGTAGTGCCTCTATATCTTCCCCTATTAAATCCACATCAACCTTGTACGCGAACAGTTGATTCAAGCCATTCAATGTTAGTCCATTTTTGTAGTCTTTTATTTTCCTTGTGCGGGATCCTGTGTAAGCTCCATCAGAGCTGAAACGGGTCGCGTCAATCGGATCATTTAGATCAAGTTTTGGAATGGGTTACCGGGTCTATGCTTGGGGACCCGATTTCGACCCGGTGACCCGGGAGGCAAAGCAGAAATGTAATTATTTCTTTATTCTACACTTTTGCGTTTTAATAGTGTTTCTTTCAGGGCTGACTAGGACCGCGGATGTCACCCCACAGAGCACGAAAAATACGACGACGATAGCTTCCAACAATATTAACATATGGAAATGGTCTTACTCCTATGCCCCAGTAAAGTTTAAAAATACAGTCGGAGGTGTTCAATTGAGCCTAAATTTGATATTCCAAGTTGGTTCGCACATGGTTTATATTGTAGATTTTGACTCCAGGGGAAAATACATCAGGATAGGCTTGCGATTACCTGACCGCTCTCTTTGTCTCTTTCTCTTAAGCTTCCGCATACTCACTCTTTCCTGACTATTCTAGTATGTATTCTGACTTTGTAACCTTTCAACTCGTAAGAAACTGAACTAACAGCTCTCATTATACTGTATACATCAATATATCACATTTGGGCTCAGTGGGAACCACACACGTCCCCAGACATGAGGTTTGGACACCCTGTCCGATTGCTCTATTGCTTTCCTGCATTTTTTTTCTCTTGCCAGTAAGATTTCATAATCTTCCATTAAGCTACTGTAGAGCTCCGGGGCTTCTCACCATTATTTTGGGCCCTATGGAGTCCATGGTCCATATCTTACATTTTCAATCAGGATATATTCTGACGTATTTTTCCTCGTAGATGCAGCATTGGGAATGCAAAGTGGGAGTCTCATTTTAAAACTCGAACTTGGGTCCAATGGAGTCTACACAGGACAAGGAGTTTGGCTAGCTCCTCGGATAGCTCTGATGATTTCCTGACAATTTTGTCTCTTGCAAATGTTCGAGAAATTGTATCCTAACCGAGATATTTAGCTGTTTCGGAACTTTTCACATGCACTGTCTAGACCTCCATGTTAAATTTAAATTATTCTAGCGTTTGACAAGGACGGACGCCCTCTGCAGCTAAGATTTTCGTATGGTGATGAGCTCACTATGCTTTCTCGATTAGGACGTGTCCTGTTCGGATCCCTGATTCATGATCTGTGATGTTTACTTGTGAGATTATCAAGGTCACATCTCTTTTCTCCCTCTTTTTTGCTCCTGAAGCCGCAGTGATTCAACTGATTGAGACCGTACAAATTTATGTTAAACCCTCACATCATAAGCTTTCATGTAATGCCACACACTTATGGCCGGAGGGCGTAGTTTTAGAGAAAATAGCCACAGATACCCGGAAAATTATTTTTTCATTTCCCCCTTTTTTCGTTCGTAGAGCCCCAGTGATTCAATTGATCGAGACCACACAAATTTATGTGAAACCCGTACACCATGAGCTTTCATATGATATTACACATGTATGGGATGAGAGCTTAGTTTTAGAGAAAACAGCCTCAGATACACGGAAAGATTATATTTCCGGTTTTCCTCCTCCCTTCTATCTCCTGGAGCCCTAGTGATTCAACTGATCGAGACCGTACAAATTTATGTGAAACCTTCACTTCATAAATTTCATATGCTGCGTGGTTTCCGAGAAAAATAACCACAGACGCCTGAAAAAGTTATTTTTCTTTTTACTCCCTCTTTTTCGTTCCTGGATCCTCAATGGCTCAACCGTACCAATTTATGTGAAACCCTCATATCATAAGCTTTCATAAGATACCAGTAAGTGGAAGGAGGGGGCATAGTTTTAGAGAAAATGTCCACAGGCATCAGAAAAGGTGATTGCTTTTCTGATTTTCCTCTCTTTTCTTGCTGCTCATGCTTCAATGGTTCAATTGATCGAGACCGTACGAATTTATGTGAAACCCTTAAATCATAAGCTTTCATAAGATACCCCCATATGCCAGGGTGGTGGGAGTGGTTTTCGAGAAAATATCGGGATACACACACACACACACAGAGGGATATCCGGGAAGTTTATTTTTTTAATGTGATAGATGGTTTTCTTGTAAAGATATTTTTTAATGTAAGAGTCTATTGGAAAACGGAACAGTTTGATTACTTAACGAATCTATAGCAACAGAAGAAGGTAGGACTAGTACTCCTATTATAAAAAATATGCCAATCTATGTGACATTGCTGATTTAGCCAAATACACTTTCGTTCCTTCAAATGTTCAAGAGTTTTTTTCTATCTTCATTTTCTTAAGAAAATAATAGAGAGTGGTTGTAATATAAAACACACACACACAAAAAAAAAAGGAAACCGATTTCTTGTTCAAGGCAGTCTCTCGAACCAAAACTATTTGGAAATGGGGACATTAAAATGGGTTCTCGTTCCTCTTTCGTGAAATTCGATCTGCTGAAACTCCTTCGTCAAGACATAATGAACTCTCTATCCTTTTTTATATTTTTCTTATCTATTTTTTTTTCCTCTTTTCACCGTCGTTTCTTTACTTCATGGACTGGAGGAGAACTTTTTCTTACTCCTGGAACCAAAAATGTTTTTCTTGTTCCTTTTTCTCCTCCGGAAAAAAGACCAAGAAGAAAAGCGAGTAGCGTTCAGATAGAGAGCGAGAAAGAAACCGTTCTCTTAATGAAAATGAGTTGAGGATGCTTGTTTCACATGTTTTTGGCTTTTATTTTTATAAAGCAATAAAATATAAAAGACTTTTAATGTGAAGACTATGTAATTCAATGAGTGATCTTGTTTTCTGATCCGGTAAATCTCCGATCTAGATAGATAGGATCTAGATCTCCGATCTAGATCCGCTAAATCTAGATAGATTCTCCGTTTTCAATGACGTGATATTGAAGCGTATTTATTTTTATATGCAACAATAAAAGATTTGGAGCTAACTTACCATGTTACTTGTGCCAATTAAATTCACAAGAAAACAGTTTATACTGAAATTTTCAT
>JAGDQP010072645.1:0-10484 GCA_022664845.1 Lepisma saccharinum | reverse complement strand
ATACCTGTAGTAGTCGCTACAAGAAACATAATCGTTTACTTTTTTTTTTTTAATCGTAATGTTGAACCCGAATGGGGACAAAAGTAATAGTCTTCTCCAAAAATTTTTGTGACAGCCCTAAATTTGTTCCTGATAAACTTCAATCTTAGTTGTGACATTTTGTTTTCTTTTATAGGATGTTGAAACTAAGGCCAACAGTCTACCTTCAGGAGATGGTGGGAGACAAAAATCAGTTCAACCACCTCCAAGATCCAGTGAGCTTAACTTAAACCACTGCGAGGACATTGATGAAAGTTCTTTACGCATTGAGAATGTAGAAGATTTGGGGAAATATATGGGCACATTTTCAGTTAAAGAACGTATTAAGAAGTGGTGTGAAGAGATAAACAGTAAGTTAAGACTTCACGTCTTAGGAGAGCGTAAACCATTGACTGAAGATAAAAACACACACTTTAGTGATAAACGAAAATCATGTAGAGACAATATAGTGAGTGCTGATGAAAAAACTGACACTCCTTGTGCTAAATCGTCTCTCTCAGATTGTGTTTCTCAAGTCCAACAAGGAAAGAATAGCAGCGCTTTAAACGAAGTACAGAAAACAGCCTTGGAAGGGAAAAAAGATCTTATAGGTGCTGAAGTAGCAACAAAATTGTGTAATTTCAATCAGATAAACTCACCAATAGATGGCGGCATGATATCTAGTGATATTTCAGGTGAATTCTTCAGTTCTCCACAGGGTGATAGTGGTGTTCATAACTCAAAAGAATTCAGGCATAGTAAATCCTTATTTTCTGACTTTCAAGACGAATCTCCGTTCGGTTGTTATGGAGTGATTACAAGTACTATAAGGACTGAACTGGAATTGGTTGATTGTGAAATAAGGCAGAGTCCTAGGATAACCTCAACTGCTGGATCTGTTTCCTCTGATTATAATACTGCACGTACAGCTATTAGTATTTCTGAGGAGTACAAATACACTGACGAAGAGGAAGGTATTACGTTAATCGAAAGAAGATATCTAACGCATCCGAATAGGTAAAGTAGTTTTTTTGTATTAAATAGCTTTCGTTGACCGGTTAGTATGTTAAGTCCGCAAAATATATTGCGAGTTTACTGCGTTTCATTAAGGTACTAATGGCAATGGTAAGCTAGTGTAGGTAGAGGTCAAGAAAAGGTTATTCAACTGAACACATCAGTTAAAAGTCAGACAGGTCTTGAAGCATGTTGTTCACCAGAATAAGCACATTGCAGTGTAAACAAACGTACTAATGACGGAAACAACTCAAACTTCTCTTAATATGTTGCATCTTAAGCCACGGAATCATTTCAGCGCATAGTTGTTGTTTTAGCTTCCCATTCATTCTATGTAGTAGAAGTATTATCGTTGAATAAGTTTAACCGTAGAATAAGCTGTTTTTATACCCATATACTATGGTTCAGTGCTTCAAGTCGCACATTTCGAATCGGCACTGGAGTGTTATATACGGTCTTTTTTTTTTTTTTTTTTTTTTTGCTTTGCTGCTGTCGACCATCGTGACTGATGTTTCCCTACGATTTTCTTTAGTTTTTCCGAGCGAATTGCCGGAATGGTACTTTAGGTAAGCTCCTGGTCGCTGCCTACTTCTCTCCTTTCGCTGGTAGAGTGTTCGCTGCAGTAATGTGTTTAGCACATAGCTCCCTTTCGAACCCATAAATGAAGATAAAACACGACACACTTTGCTTATTTTTTATGGTTCAAAAGATGGGTACATGGTGTTTGTTAACGACTTCTTAAATTGTTAGAGCTAGATATTTTGAATATAGGTCTCGTACTTGGATTTCAGGTAGGTCACTCGTTTCATAATTGCTTCTTTAAGCTACTACAAACCTTTTGAACATTTCACGCGGTAGTGGGAGATAGTCCTTCTTGTAATTTTTGACTCTTCAATCGGGGCTCAGGAATAGTTGTTTCCTTAGAATTTCTTTGTAACAAGATGGGTTTAAGATGTAGAAACCTTTATTGATCGCCATATTGCAATCTGGTTACAGATTGACACATTTCTAAATTTCTACAAAGGCTGACAAAACCGTCAATGCATACAGAATCTCTTGGAATACTAAAAGAAAGGGTTCCGTAAACTTTTTATTGCACAAAACTTTTTGTTTTTCTATAAAGTTAGAACCCTAGTCTCAGGGATAATACTAGAAAAATTGAGCTATGGTCACCTTTCAAATTTCCAACATGATGTAAGTTCATTACCAGCTTTGTCTCTGTTCACCAAGAAGAGCATTTTGGGTAGGACTGGTAAGAATGTAGAAATTATTAAGGTTTGATACCATTCTGAGTCTAGTTAGAAGCAAAAGAAAGTTCGTGATTGAACACAAAACTTTAAAGTATGTCAGTACACTTCAAATCTCTGCAGTTTCAAGGCTCTTCTTCAAGAAGAAGAACGTCAAAATACCGTATTTACTTGATTCTAAAGATTCCCTCAAATGCAAGACTCACCTCCGATTTTCATAGGTGGAAAAAAATATAGTAATGTTTGAAATTTACTGAGAAGCATTGATCATTTATCTACAAGTATGCGTAAGCTTACGTTTGCAGGATTTTCTTAAACACCTTAGACAGCATAACATGCACTTACTAATTAAGAACTAGCCGTTGCTTCGAGGTGTACATCCACATTAGTCGTATACGGTATGTACACGCGAGCGGCGCAAAGAACACCGAACACCACTGTTAACATTGAAGTTACATATTTCCCTGATGTTTTGTGTTGAAGGCGTATGTTTCGAATTTCGGTACAGAAAACTCAAATCAAAGACGCACATTGATTTTGTGGAAGACAAAATCGAAAAATGTACCTCGTAAACGGCTAGATACAGTGTTTAAATGAAATTTGGAAACGATAATAGATGTGAAAGATAGACAAAAGAAAAAAATAATTTGCTAATTTCTATGCCGTACAGTCACTCTAGGGTGTCAGGTGATTGTACAACCAAGAAATTATTAGTATTTTCCCCCTTTATCCATTTTTACCTTTTCTATATTAAATTTATTCGACATTATTTCGCCTGAAAATGAGACTTTATGTAGTCTTGAAATTGTAGAGAATTGGGGATATTGACATTCTTAGGAGTTTGTGCTGACACCATTCTTGGTTGCTTCTATTTCGGACATTTAAGAAATCTGAGTTTGTATCTTAAGTTCTATGCGCTATTTAGCAATCACAAAGTTGATATGCTTTGATTTTAATCTTAAATAGTTTACTTAGCGTAAAATTTGATTCGGTCTAAGATAGGTGAAGAGGAGTACTATTATTATTCTCGCCAGTGCAGAGGCGACAATTTTCAACTGAAGAATTACGAAGGTGGTTGAGGTGTCGTTCGAGAGGTCTCTGCTAAGCTTTTCCAACGTCACATAGATCATCCAAATGGGACGCTTGCTGATGAGGCCTGGCAGTAGCATATAAACACAGTTCCCTGACTTGGCTACACGTCATTTGTTTGTATCAAACTTCGCCTGGTTCAAAGTTTGATAAACCATCTTTTAAGAGGATTCTGTTTTTAAACATCATTGGACATTTTGGAAGTTCTCGTTCTCTCTCTCTCTCTCTCGCTCTTTTTTTTTTTTTTTTTACCCGAGATAAAAATTCGGTCAATGGTAGTGAAATTTCTATACTAGTAGGAGGAAGAAGTAATGCTTCCTGAACTTTCGCGTTTTCAGTAGTGATTTTAGGGTTAATGTAAAATTACATTCTCCAACAAAAAGGGTAACACTATCTCCGTATATGTCTAATGTATTTTTATCGTTGCGCGAAATTTCAGTGCTTCTTCTACAAATTCAAGCCTGAAGAGTTCTACTTTTCAGGGAAGAAAGTTCATAACCAATTCAAGTGTTCGATCATTGCCGATTTTTTTTTATTTTCGTTTTTCTTCATAGTTGGAATCGCTGGATTGTTGTGAATATCAAAAGGTATAAAATTGAAGCTCTTTATAAACAATGAACAAGAAAAGAAAATTAAAAATCGGCATTGACCGAACGCTTGAAATGGTAATGAATTTTCTTCCCTGAAAGTTTGAACTCTCTAGGCTTGAATTTGTAGGAGGAGCATTGAAATTTCGTGCAACGATAAAAATACATTAAATATATACAGAGATAGTGCTGCCATCTTTTGTTGGAGATCGTTGCTTTACATTAATTTTGAAAATTGTTCTCATGTCTTTTAGTCCAGCTGATATGTGTCAGTCTTCCTTGTGACTTGAGAGATTGAACGGCTTTTAAAAGTGTTGAAAATGTATCTAGATGCTTTGTGTATGTCATACTGTAGGGGAATTAGGAACATAATCAAATTTAATGCGTGCTTTAAAACCAAATGCACTCCCCTACAACTCTGCAAAGGTGTTACCAGATAGCGAAACCTGTACTGTTTCTTTTAAGATAGATAGTCATAGCATATACGTAGGTTCATTTTTTAAAGCGATCATCCCCACATCTCTCATTCTGTTGAGAAATACGAGTGTAATCAGGAATACTAAATTCTGTCTTGTAAACAAGGATAGTTTTGAATAGAATATGGTGCCAGAAGATCTGGAAATAAATGATTGTTTATTGACTGAACAATGCAGTGAGATCGTTTATTGTCCGAATAATGCAGTATATTATTACTTTCTTTTCCCGTGACTTATTTTTATTCTGTATTGTTTGAAGATCCTTTAAAGTCTAAACTATTTATTTGTGACTTAGAAAGGAAAATAATGCGTTATAAACAATGAAATTACTGTTTTTCTGAATTAGATCCAGGCACAGTCACTTCCGGAGACTTAAAATACGTAAAGCTCCTGCGCGTGGACCGTGATTCGGATAGTTAGCTCTGTATTGTTTGCTCTCTCTATTAAGGTGTAGTTCCAGTCAAATTTCATATACGATGTATGTTTTGAGATAGTCAATACATGCTACGATAGGTTATTTTGTCATTTTGGATTCTTATTTAACGCCCTTTGATAAAGTATAATATTCAAGTTCCGCATCTTTTCGATGCGTGTGAATTACAGCATAACACAACTTAATTCACTGTAAAAAATCATAGTTAATGTCATTATAATAAGAATGTGATTTTAAGGCTAAATCCAAGTGGGTTTTCCCGCCTTTTTTGTTTCACGTCAATTATTCAAAATTCAATGCAGGTATACAAAATATTATTTTCACAGACCAAAGTTTGTTTCGTATTTCAATAATGGGTACAATTAGTTTTCAAGAAATGCTACTAGTAACCTCAGGATTGTGTGCAGACACTTTTGGGACAGGATAATGTCCCCAAAGTGTCTGCACACAATCCTGAAGTTATTACTAACGTTTCCTTAAAGCTAATTGAACTCATTATTGAAGCATGACATGAACTTTGGTCTGTAAAAGTTACATTTTGTTTACCTGCACTGAATTTTGAATAATTGACGTCAAACGAAAAAGGCGGGAAAACCCACTTGGATTGAGCCTTAAAAAATCTGTTAAGTGTATGTAACAGTTGAAATTTTAAATGTTCAACAATCTAAATATATACACATATTCAAATAAATATTTTTTAAATAAAAAAATCTAAACCATTTATTCGTATTATTGTACCAAATATAAACTGTTTTATCTAGTAATCATTGTTCATATTAGTATAAATGAGTTAGATTCTAACGGCTCTTTTTCATTGTTGCTAAAAAGAAAATATATACCAAATCATTGTGAACAATATTGTAGCATTCAAATCGACGTAAAGTTGCAAATCACTGCATTATTTGAGAATAATTTACATAAACAGTAACACATGTATAGAAATCATTTCAATGTATTTCTGTGTATCTATTTGAGCCGTATTACAAAGTTTTACAAATTCTACAGTATGTAAATATGTATATTGCTTTTACTAGTTTTGTTGTCAATGTCGTTAATATATAATACTCTTGTTGTTTATCATTTTGTGTTAAAAATTCAGGGTAAAATGGCGTTATTTACTAAATTTGGATAAGTAAAAAGTTTGTATAGTTTAAGGGTCACTTTGAATGAGGAATTTGAAATATATTTCTGAACAGTGCAGTTTGACGGGGGGTTTCTTTGTTTTTGTCAGTTCTGTGAAAGATTGTATCGTGAACTTTACTATATTAATCCTCATACATGTTTTGGGAGCTCCTGCGTAGCCTAGTCGGTAGCGCGCTCGACTTGAGTGCGATCGGTCCCGGGTTCAGTTCCCAGTGGGGGCTCAGCATCGTGAGGACAATTGGGGAGCTGCTGTGAATAAAAGACAGTGGCGATCACAGTGAGAGCTTCGACTCTTCTCTCCCAACCCGTCTGGTCAGCGTGGGAGCAGTAGACCAACTCCTCCCTTCGGAGAGAGGCCTCATCCACTAGTGGATTGAATATGGCTGTGATTTATTATTATTATTACATGTTTTGTAAATTTAGATACAGGGAAGTCCAAGCACAACTAGGTGTTGTGGCTGTCCAGGTGGTTTCGAGAGAGAACATCGACATCAAGAGTGGAAGATATGTGATTGGGAAGCGGGTCGACTGGGTGGTGCAGTTGGTAGTGCTTTGGGACGGTAACCCAAAGGTCCCTGGTTCGATCCCCGGTCCAGTCACATACTTTTCACTCTTTAATATTAATAGTGTGATTATCATTCATCACTAATTATACAAGGTGTCTACCGATCATGAAATTTTGTTCCAGCTCATCATTTTTTTCCACAGCACAATATTAAGTTGAAGGGCTCCTACAGTTTTCCTTGCTTTCACTACTTCGTTTGCCCATGTCCTGTTATTGTCGAAATACCGTGCATTTTTGTGTTAAAATGTACTTATATTTTGTAATTGCGAGATATTTATTCTCTACTTAAGTACTTAATCCTTACAGTTCTTTATTTTTTCCTTATATATTATAACTGTGTTATGCAAGTCGGTAGGAACCAAGAATTTCATGTACATTATGGAAAAATTACAAGTGTGTGAAGAACTTTGTTTGGTACTGCTCCATTATAATCACTTCACGGACCTTGTGCTCTCCATTTTTTTCATGCATTGTCATATTTTATTTATTTTTGGCTTCAGATTCAATACTCTAAGTTAACTAAGGTTAGGTTAGGTTTTGTTTGATTGCTTCAAATACGAAAAAGGTAAGGAGTACAAAGATCATGAAGTGATTACAATGGAGCAGCTCCCTTTGTTTCTGTAAATTCGGTAGACACATTGTTGTAGCTGTTCCGTTGTCTAACATTACTATTTTTTGTTATCCTTTATAATTTCGAGTGTTTAATAGATCATATTATTTGTAGTGCTTCAGGTTTGCTGACTACTTCCCGAAGAAAAAGTTTTAGTAGAGAAGAGGATAGTGATGCATATGTAGTTTATAGCACAGGTTAGTATTTCTAAAAATCCTTTCAATTGCATGCTAGAATTTGCATTTCGTTGTTAGTGGTTAATTTTTTTTTTTTTTAAGTGATGTGTACTTTGGCCATGCAACTGTTTCGTTTTATCTTCTGAACTGTTTTCTTAAAAAGTTTTCAAAAGCTGGAGTGTGTAAAATTAAAATTAACAGAAGAGACATCTGTCGTACATAGCTCAAAGGTCAGTTCATGATTGATATCGTAACGAGGAAAATAATATTCGCTTACCTTTGGATGACTAGCTGCTACTCACTAAACAGAATTCAATACGGAGTAAAACACTATGAACACAACGACCGAAGACTTTGGAATAAAAAGTTTCGCCCAATATAAAAGTAATATTGTTCCCAGAGAGGCCAGCAGTGGAGTATATCAATCTTTACTCCAATATGGTGAGAAGTATGTTGGCATGCCAAGAAATCCTAAAGATCAGAGTCATTAAACCCACCCCCCACGTGGTTCAAGCGTTGAAGTCACAGACTTCCGGTCGGCACGTGGGATTGAATCCCGCGACAGACAATTCTGACAGATTTTCTATGGTTTCCATCAGTTTCACCAGGTGAATACCGGGATAACACCCTAAATAGGGCCGTTTCCTATTCCAGCCTGAGCCAGAGATGCCAGTCATGAGCCACATCAGGGATGCAAATCGTGAAACTCCTGTTTCAGGTCTCTGAGCATTTGAAAACTTCCTTCCAAAGTCCGCGAATCCAAAATGTAGTAATATTGGGGGGGGGGGGGAGAATATGATGCGAAAGTTTTTTATAAATAAACAAACAAAACGTTAGATCAGAGATTATTCAATAATGTTTGATTGCTTTTAGTAAAATAATACACACCAATCACCATTTCCTTTTTTCTTCTCACACATACATTTATTCAGTTATAGTGCTTTTTTAAATTTTCTGTTTTAGCGTCTTATTCAATATATCTATTTCAATCTATTCTATTTATCTATCTATCTATTCAATGTAGCATCTTTTACGTATTTCATTTCATATTCTCCGTCTACAATGCTTTCCCTTCTTGTTGCATAGTAATGACATTTCTATGAGTGAATTGTTATTAACGTCCTAAACGAGTTTGTGAGCTTCTAAAGACAGGACAGCACAGAAAGCGAGCGCTCTAACCTCTCGGCCACCCCGAGGTCATGACATTTTTGTATTTGTTCTTTTGTTTATTCTGTGACGTATGCATTCTATGGGACAACTCCTTACACTTTCTCCAAATTTCCTCCGACGTGGGCAGCCGCCATATCTATCTACAAGGATTTATACGTTAGACAAGGTTATATGAATTACTTAACCCCCGTTTTCCCATATCATCATCACTATCACGCCACTACAACAATAATGAAGACCAAACACACACAAATATTCACTTTGAATTGGACATCTCCGTTGCCTATCATGGTCACATATATATATATTGTCGTTCATCGTGTGTAGATATTTTATACATAGTTTGTTTGATATGGGATTGAAACGAGGCTGTGGTAGGGGGATTAAATCACTGATCTTGTGTTAGAATCCGGTCTATTTTCTTCTTATTTTAAACACTGTTTAAATCTCTCATATAAGTAAGAGACTCTCCAGAAATTCTGTCTGCATTCTCTTTTTCAATTCTTGCTTTAAAAAAATTGGGGCTCATTGCTTCCCTGACCGATTATATAAATAAAATTGAAATGAAAAAGAAAAATGAAATAATCTGCCATTTTCTTTCAACATGGCTTCTCTCAATATTTTATTTCATTGTAATGAAAACTACACTACTAAAGTTCTTTCTTTTGTGTGTGTGTTTTAATTCGCACTCTTTAAGTTTAAAATGTCGACACTTCAATACAATTCAGCTTTTCAAAGGATAATAAACATATGATATTCATATTCTAGAAAATATGGAAAATGGAGGGGTAGTCAGGGTAAATCACAGAAATGTGACAAAATACTCATTCTATCAGGGAAAGTCACGAAAAGAGTCAGGTTAGTTCTACTGATTTCACAATTCTTGTTTCCTTAACCTTCGGAACGCCGAAATCGGGTCAGAAATGACCCATGCAGTCAAAATATTTTAATTTTTTTTGTCCATTAGTCATTAAATAGAAGAGTGAAATTCTGTGTATTCTTCCCGTACGTGTCCAAAAATCTTTTGGGAGAAAATGACGTTAAACCCATGCATTTATTGTGTAATAATTTGGAAAAAAAAAGTAACTTTTTTTAAATTTTATTTTATATTGAAATAACAAGTTGTTGTCGGTTCTAATGATCTCACGCCTCTTTCCAAACGACCTACACTGTATAATTTCTCAGTCAAAGAGCGAAGAAACGTGGATGCTGCTGCTTGTGTAGTGGTCAAGACAACAAGTAGTCCGCATGCTGTCAGCAATGTAATCGCTTCATTTGCAAGAATCAGAATACAACCGTTACGATGTGCTTTACATGTGAGAGTGAGAGAGCAAGGTAGTTCGATTCTGGTAGTTTTATATGTAGTACTTTATACGTGTAAATAAGTAAGAGACTCATGGTACCTTTATTTTTGTGCTGCCATGCAAATGGTTATAAGGTTCTTATATGATGAATTAGTTTTTCTATATTTTTCATTATTTTGTACTAACTACTTGAAAAGAAAATAAATAAATACAATACACATATAAATATGAATACACCCATACTCGAAAATACCTTGATTTTGAACAAGTACTTGATTTGATACGAGAAATATACATGGGTCGAAAATGACCCATCTCTTGGCGTTCCGAGGGTTAATCATTTTATTGCGTACTCATTTTACTATATTTTTCTTTTACATGGGCCAGTCTAGTAACTGTTGACGTCGGCCCGTCACGTTCTAGTTAAAAGACATCCATGCTCCTGCCGGGACTTGAACCCGGTACCTTCGAGTCGTTGGCCTAACGCCTTGGACCGCACGACTACCCGGTCGGCATGAACTACCTGAAGCAGTTCATTATATCAGTCCTTTACTTTTACACGCATTCTCTGATTTTTAAGTACAGATGGCTTACTAATCTATAAGGTAGATTTCGAAGAAAAATATACCTATAGAGATCGGTACGATATGAA
>JAGDQP010072644.1:0-10484 GCA_022664845.1 Lepisma saccharinum | reverse complement strand
TAAACTAATAGTTATTTTTTCTGTTGGATTACTAACTGGAACGCCGGGGTTCAAAAAAATATCCCAACCTAACCAATGGTTAGTTTCTTTTTAAATACAATTTGAAAATGCGATTACTGTACTGTATGTACAAAAAGAGAAAAAGTTACTGTTCAGTATGAAAAAAATATTTATCACCCCACCAGGAATCGAACCCTGGTCCTCGGACTAACTTTTCGACACGTTAGCCACAACACCAAATGCACCATCTTCCAGTTGTCATTTGTCAATGTTCTTTATGCAGGTACGCCCACGAGTCAAAACTGATTACGTTTTTCACGCTATACTTTCTTTCTCGAATTAGTCGTAACAATTCAACTTAGATAATTATTCTTTACTTTCATTATATTCAATACGAAGAGTAGAAAAGTAATATATCATCGGCCCTAGCAGGTATTGTAATTTATTCTTCATGTAGAGTGTTCAAGAAAGGTGTGGGGGAGGGGGGATGATATAGACAAAAATAATGTTGTTTATTTCTTGAGAGAGAGGGAGAGAGAACTCTCACCTAATAAAAATAATTTATTTTTAAATTAACGGTTTAAATATGTGATAGCTCAAACTTCAAAGAAACTTGCAGCAATATTTGATGCGCTAAGTTTGTAATCATAAATTTGCTACAATATTTAAACACATTTTATGCGATAAGTTTAGCACTGGAGGGAGAAAACAAGGCTAGTACAAACTTGGCATAAACTTGGGTGCTATCTGGGTTGTTACAAGCTAACAGTCCATATTGCTCAAGGAATGCACAACTGGAATAACTCCACTCAGGAAAATCATCCAGCTATTAGAGTTGTGATGAACTTCGTGAGAGATAACGGACAAAGTGTCTCAAGACTCAGCTAATATGGCTGATTTTCATGAAATCTTGCTTTGCGTGCTTTGCTTGCGATTTGGGTGAATAGCCAATTGAAACACGTGTTACACTTACCTTACAATCAAACACGCAATAAAACACGTGTTTCAATTGGCTATTCGCCCAAATCGCAATGAGAGAACGAAACGCAAGATTTCATGAGCATCAGCCCTAAGTCTTATCGATGCTGGCCCATCTGCGCAAACGCAGTACTGCTTAAGCAACAGTGATAAGCAGCAGCTGAGGAATTGCTCGTTGGTGTAGTGGCATCGTATCGAATAGCTGATCCGGAGTCCTGGCTTCGAATCCTGACGTGGTTATTTTTACATGCTTTTTTAAGGAAAATATCTTTCTCTTTTATATATGTAATAAAATTAGTGTGGTTATGTTTACTTACTTTTTTAAAAGATACGCATTAGGAAAATTAATAAAACGAGTGACTATTGGTTAAGTTAGAGAAGTTAGATTATTATTTTCTTTTTCTGTGATCAAGGGATCTAGTCGTATTCTTTTAGACTTTCGAAAATAAGACTGTCTATGTTGAGACGCTAGTGTGCCAAACTCTTTGTCGATAGCTCGAAGTTTAATGTATTGCAGGCCGGATATCGGTTCCCGCAAGGCAATTTTCTATATTTTTTAATTAACTCTTATTTCCTGTTTTTGTACTTACATTTGCTTCCTTTTGGATTTCCTGGACGAGTTGAAGGAAATCACAGCGAAAGTGACGTCAGCAAAGAGAATATACAACTTTGCATTGCCTAGAAGAAAGATAGTATCTAGCCTATCTAATAAGCCTGCGCTCGCCGACGTCTACTTGCAAAGATTCCGCCAGATTTTTCAGTTTGGGGAAATGTAAAGTTAAAATGAGGAGGATGTAAGTGTAGTTTTGCACGGTTTCTATACATTTTTGTCAGTAAAAATTTTTATGTTGAAGGGTGTTCTCGAGGATTTGGGATTTGACACCCCGACAGGGGGAGTATGGCGGAATCACTGCCCACTTGGCATAAAATGTCAGTGAAATGAGCATGAAATCTGGAAAGTTGTAGGTCCTAAAAATAAAATTCTGACACACTTATCCGCCTGCGCTCGCTGACGCTCATTTGACATTAATTAATGTTGAACACATATAAAAAGAACCAAATGAGCTGATGTGTAGCCCCAGAGGGCACACTGACATCCATAATAAATATTTCAACGGTTATCCAAAAATGTCTAATGGATATCTCAGCGTGCATACAATGTCCATGAAGTTACGATATAGCCATCGGAAAATATGTTAACATTAGTGGACACGAGCGACTCCATATAGGAATTGTGCTGTGAATTGACTTATACACAAGGAGTGATTCGCACTAGAAGTGAACAACTTTTTCGTCATTGCCATTTGCATCACGTATAAGAGAAAAATCTAACCTCATTTTATATTCAGGATTTAATTCGTGAATTGTGTAAAATGTTTAGAATGCGTATAACGAAAAACAGTCTAACCTGACTTTAACTAACGATTTGCGTGAAATTTGTAAAATATTGAAAAATGCAAACAGAACAAAATTCGTTAGTATATTAACAGAAATAAGTAGTTCGCTGAAAATAGGAGATCCAAAAAAAAAAAATGGAACCCGAATTACTACCCATCTACCTGACGCTGTATCCATTACCCAGAAAACACATCAAACTTGCTAATTGATCGATGCCAAGCTTCCTACAAACTTGAAAAACCAAACTTGCTACAATCTTTTCATGACAAACTTGCTACAAACATTGTTTTTAAAAACTTTGGTAGACCAACATCGAGCAGCCCAACAACATCGTAGAGCATTTGGTAGAGTGACAGACGCCAAACAAAACTGAAGATCGTATTTTCGAGCCCCACTCTAGACTTTAGAAATCTTTTTCCGACACAAGCTTGATGTTTGTAAATACAAGTTTAAGGCAAATTTGGCTTTCCAGGTTTGTAGCAAGTGTAGCATTGGTAAACTAGCAAGTTTGCTGCAAGATTGTAGCAAGTATGTAGCCTTTCAATGGCAAAATTTGTTCAAACTTGCAATGCCAATACTCGTACAAACTTACTACAAGTTTGGGTCTATCTGAGTATAAGCTAACGTGAGACCTGCGAGACAACGTTGGCATGCTTCTTTAACCTTCAACACGTAATGGAGCGCATTGCCATCATGTAATCCAGTAGAACCTAGCCACAAATGACCGTCACATATCATATATAATTTATGTGTGAGATAGTGCAGATAATGCCACGTACTTGCAGAAGAACTTACACCTTCCCTTGGCTGCGCAAATCTTGTAACAGTTTATTATTCATATGCTATCTTGTTACTCGTTTATTTCTTATATTGAGTATTCATATCAGTTGAAAATTGAAGCACTTTGAGGTGTGTATGTGGGTGGAGGTTGTGTTCCTCTAGTAATTGAGCGGTTTCGTAATTCCTTTGTTCCATAAATATCTTCCTCTACTATCCAATTTTCATGCGTTTGCTGCATGTTTTTGTGCTTTTTACTATATAAATTTTATTGGAGCTACTTGGGATTGTCCCTACATTTACTGGTTTATTGCTTCATTTATTATAATTTATGTAATCATAAATATGACAGTATATAGCCATGAAACAAACCAAATTTATTAGAAGATCAAAACTGAAAACATGAATGATAAACATTATTGTACCATTAGGTTACTTTATTTTTTAACGTACTCTTTTCCCTTAGTACTCGTATATTTTCTAGAATTATATACAAAGTTTAAAAAGTAAGAATAAGCCAATAGGAATTTATACATTCATCTAAAGCAATAGTTTACGAACACTCATCTTAAGAAGCGTAGGAACTCACATTTTCTATTTTCAATAAAAAAATATCACATAAATCAATATGAGGAATTGAAATTTTGAAATGCTAACATTTGATAACATCTGTTAAATGAATTATTCAGATTTTGAAGCTGATTCTTTTAGCCGAGATATTTGAAGGTTCGTCAATTAGTATGTAATAGCCAAAGCCTTCAAATTTATCTTCAATAAGCGATCCCTTGTTTGTTTCCTTATTGAGTTGTATAGTCTTTCTTGCAATTTTAGCATTAACAACATTGCTAACACATAGATTTGCTCTAACCAACTAATAAATAGATATTTATTAGATATCATATGTTGATCAAACCTTTCTGGAAAACAGGAGATGCTACCCACCAAACAATTATAGAAAACACTAGATATCTTCAAAAGTTTCAGTTGCAATATAAGCGCTAGTTTCAGACCAAGTACTGTATAATGTAATTATCGTGTTCCATGTTCAAAGAAAACGTAAAGATGAAAGAAATGTACTTGAAGTTTATATTTTGAGGCTATATCCTAGTTATTAGATGTAATTCTTTGACATACATGTGAGGAATTGTGGACAGGTTAGGTTTTCTGTTTTAATTCCATTTCGTAAGTTTGTTTGACAGTATCAACTTGCTTTGTTCACCACATTCAACGAAATTAAATAAAGCATTGTAAAGAGTGGTTTCCAAAAATTGAGACAAAAGTTCTTATCTGTGCACCAAGAACATTTTTTCTACTAATGAGAAATAAGTATTTTTATTTAATTGGAAACGAAAAGATACCAGTTTGGAAATAAGATCAATGATTTTATTTTCAAGTCTGCACGTTCCCGTTTTCTATTAAATGAAAATGCTTATTTCTCATTTCTAAGAAAATTATTTCTCAGAACTTTTGTCTCATTTTAAGAAATAGCTTTGAACTGTGAGTCAGTTCTATGCATTTTCAAAAATTACAACTCCCGTTTCTCAAGAAGCTAGCGTCATAAAGTCATGTTTGAAACCAGCGTCAAAGATTAGTTTAAGATTAGATATTTGCCAAATCCCTATTGCAATTTCAGAGCAACATTTAATGCTTAAAAGCAATGAAACTTTTAATTATTCACATTATGAATCAAATTTGCGCCAAAACCTTATTGGATAGAACAAATCTGATAATATTCTGAAATAAGCAGAAAAATTCTATTCTAAGGCATATTTCATTCCAAGGTACCTATTTTGAAATAAACAGAAAGATGTTTTCTTAAATAATCGCAAAACTGCTGTTGTGTTATCTAACAATGACTCATTAATGCATAACACGTCAGTCAATATTTCAACATTTTGTTTATTTTTAACACTATATTTATCTGTAAAGTCGTAAAAGTCATCTGCTTTGTCCGGTGGAAATTCACAATAGCTCTAACCAATAAAGTTACTTCAGCTTCTCACCAACAATCGTCAGTTTTGAAATTCAAGGAGTCTGATGATTTCTCTGGAACAGTTTTGAAACAACTAACTAAAAACCACACACGCTGGTCACTACACTTTTTTCTCTAGCATCAGTTGGCTATTATTGATAATGTATGCTGAATAGAAAGTTGACATAAGAAATCTCGTTCTTCGACATGAAATTATGCACATACATTTTTATTAATGCACATGATCTTCGACATCCAACACATTGTTGAAGGAAGTACTATTACTCACCACTTTTAATTTATCTGATTTGTTGAAAGTCTTCTAAGTCTGTCAGTGACCTCTCTCTCATCATGACTTCAAATTGTCTTACTGTCATTAATTACACTGGATTAATTTGCAGCATAATATGCAACGAAATTAACACGCCAGACATTGAGACATCAGGGCTGGGTTGCAAGAAAATACTGAAGTGTAAAATCTGACTTAGGTCAGACCATCGATCTCGACATAATACTGGAGTGACTACTTAATGCTAAGGATAGACTCCAGAGCAAACGTTTAAACTTGTTTGTCCACTTCCAGTCTAATCCAATGTGGACCAAATTTTCAGTTCTAACTCAGTTTTATACGCTTCTTATAGCTGTGCGCCCCGTTTTTTGATTTAAGTGGTCACTCCAGTATTATGTAGAGCTCGATGGTCTGCTTAAGACAGATTTTACACTTAAGTATTTTTCTTGAAACCCAGCCCAGAGATCGAAGATTTTGGAGATGTTATTGTCCGACGATACTGTTAAAGTCACTGATATTAAAAGATACTGCTATTAAAAAGTCTGCCTTCTGATGAGTTCAGATTCCATTTCACCAATTTGAATATTATGATTATTTTAGTTTTAATTTATTTTACTTTTGGATTGATCTCATTTGTCAAGCTATTAACAACCTCCCCCCCCCCTAGAAAGCACAAAGCAATGAGGTTTCGGGGAAGTATCTAGATGTGTCTGGGAATTTCCCCTTTCCCCCTTCAATTCCCACACTGATTCATATCATGCAATAGCGTGAATATTTGGAAAACAAAACTCAGCAAAATATTGTAAAACGTACAGCCGAAGGCACTTCTAGCCATAAACCAAGACATAACTAGAAAAAAGGAAAGGAAATAAGAAATATAGTCAGAAAAGAACATAGAGAGACTATACATGACGTCACATGAAGCCAAATTACGGTTCATCGGCAGCCATCTTGTGTGGCCCCCATTAGAGTCTCTCTATACCGATTACTGTGAGGATTGCTTTTTTCGATAGGATGATGAGTGCACCTCAGAGAGGCAATACTCGCAAAAGAGGGTCTCTAAATATGGGGCCAGTTAATATGGCCGAAATGCCTCGTCCCTTCCGTCTCTTGGCTTCATTCCCCTCTCCAACAAAACAACCTAAGGTTCCCTCTATTTATATTCCTAAATCTATGGTATGGAAGAATTGATTTCTTGAATCTCTTAAGTTCCTATTTTCTTTGGTTTATACAAGAACAGTTTTCTCAAGAAAATTAGTAATAGTAATGACGATTTGGACACATTATTAGCTTGTTGCAAATTTAAAGACTTTGAATTAAAGTTTTTTTTGTGCACACCGTCTTGTGAATGTGCTGAGGGAAGACTACACTTCCATACACATATGCATGTGAGGTTAGTGTAAGTATTACAAATAAAGTACATAGAGAAAGAACGTGTTGTGTCTATTTCTGGCAAAATTGGGATAAGAGTAGGCCTACCATCTATTTACTCTGTGAGGACCTTTTGGGTGCTCCCCCGCCTCGGACGAGAAATCATTATTTTCAGTACATTACTTCGGACCTGATATCAAAGGTCTAAAGCCCAGTTAACGATGAAACTAATATAAACTAAACTAATCCAATCCAACCTAACTTAACCTAGCTGAACCTTCACTGTTTTAAACGATTCGGGTGAGTATCTAAAGAGTGTCCGATCTTTTCAACGAATAGTGGATGAAGTTTTGTCTATCATCAGTATATTCGACTGCATTTAATACACTCCTTACTATACTTTCCCACAGTGATTGTGCTTCCAATACTGATGTTTCTCTCATTCACGCATTAGTGTTACGTAGTACAGGTAAAATTCCTTTACAAGGAACGTCATTACAATGAATTTTCCCCTAGAACGACGTTCTTCGAAATCCCCGTCGAATTCTTGTTCTCCAATACAATGTTTATTACAACGAATTTTCGTTTAACGAAATAAAATCCCGGGTCCATCAACTTACATTATTTTCTTTATTGATCAATATAACCAACCTTATTTTTTAATTTTGTATATTTACGTTAGATTTAGGTTATTTTTAACTGCTTGTGCACCATTTAAACTACCAATCAATGTGTGATTTTCTTTAACAACTTTTCTTTCAGTGTTAGGGCTCGTTTTCAAGCCCACTTACGTTGCGTGGCTTGCTTATGATTAGAGTGAATAGCCAATTCAAACACGTGGTGTAGTTTTATTACATGTTGTAACACGTGTTTCAATTGGCTATTCACCAAAATCGCAAGTGAAGCACGCAACGCAAGCAAGCTTGAAAACGAGCCCTTAGTGATTTTCAACATTTCCTATTTACTACCCTTGTATCTGAATCCAACGCTGCACCGTTAAGTGTACAATTTTCAACGTCCCGTTGTACCCTGGCCCCGTTATCCGATTTAGAACGATAGATGGCACTATTGTAATAACAGTTGAATTACTAATGGACGCAAGTTACATGTATGAATGTTGACAGTCGAATTCCGAAGAAATGATAATTGTATGTAATTGGATTCTCACTTGAGGCCTTTTGGCAAGTTTGGCTCAGGCCGAAAAAAGTAAAACGTTAAAAACATAGTTATAAACACATTATAATCGCTGACTACATGCAGATTGTGAGAAAGCAATTTAAAATTTCTTCCAAGAATGATCTCTGAAATATGCCGCATCTTCTTGGATTTCTACAAAGGGAAATGGGGGAGGGGTTGTAAGTAGAATTTTTTTCTGAGTTTAAATTTATTTTTCACAGTAAAAAATTTTAAGTTGTAATAAAAAAATTGGAGGCATTACCCCACCCCTATTGCGGCATAGGAGACGGCAGAACCCTATGTGGCATGTCAAATCAAACCGAGCCGCTGTAACTCAGTGATAGAGTGTTGGCGTAGGATTCGGGATGTCATGGGTTCGATCCCAGCAGCCAACCATCCTGACAGGGTTTTCCAGGGATTTTACTCACACCAGGCAAATGCCGGGATGGCACATTCAACACATGCCCTGGCCGACACCTTCCCGAATCCTTTCCGCTCCCCAATTCGGCCTAAAGGCCATAAAATTAAATTCAAATTTAATTCAAGCGTCAAATCAACGCCCTTCTGTTGTTGGTATTTGTAAGATCCTAATATTTTTAAATACAAAAAGGAAATTCTTTATGAAAACCTGCATATAAACAAGTGATGTCGCGAAAGTAGAGATTCTAGGACAGCAACTCAAACAAGTATTTGCATTCGGTATGTCCGGATTAGATACCAACGGCCGACCATCGTACCTGAGGTTTTCCCATGATTTCTTGCCATACCAGGCAAAATTGTGAGATGATACCCTGAAATTAAGCTCCCTCGCCTATCCCTATCGATATCTGAAAGGCCCTAAATAAATTTACATTAGTAAGATAGCAGGTCATGGGCAGTTAGCCGCTGTGTAGATAACAGCTAAGTATAACTTTAAAATTATCTCGTGAGACAACAATTCCAAATTTACTAAACATGTATCTTGACTTTTTTCTTGCCAAGGACAAGGAGTATGATAACCTGAATACTGTATTCATATTAGGTAAATTTACTTTCGAAACAGTAAATAATGTTTTTTTTTTTTAAATTTCCATCTGCGGCCTTGTATATGTATTTTTTTTACATCGGACTGGCCGTCTATCATACTCCTTACAAAAAAAAAAAAAAAAAAAAAAGGTCAAGTGACATGAAATAAATGATTCGCCCTATGGTATCATTATGATTTTAATCTTAATGATACCATAGGGTGGACCATTTATCGTCCACCCTGTCTGTACTCCTGAACTTCTTGAGACAATCAGTTTCCTTTCTGTTGTTATTATTTAGATTTCTCACGGTAGAGTAACAGGCAAATTCAAGCTAGTTTTCATTAACCTACATTACACTAGGTTAAGGAAAGTGATTGAATCGTGCTTATTATAAAGTGGATTCATTCCAGTGACAAAATAGCATGAGTAGAATTAATTTTCAGAAAGTCGGATACTCGGTCAGAATATTTTTTTACTATTTTCAACGTTAACTGATCAAATTTAACATAACCTGGAGAGAAGCTGATAAGCTATGCACGAGCGAATCATCCATTTACGTAACGAGAGTAATTTGTTCAGGGGTATACTCCATTATAATCACATACCTTGCATTCGTAACATTTTCATTAAATTTCGTGTTGCCGAGTTTCTGGCTTGAGATTCAGTACACTACGTTAAAACAAGGTTAGGTTAAATTGCATCGAAAACGGAAAAGTTAGAGTACAAGGGCCCTGAAATGATTACAATAGAGCAGCTCTATGATAGGTTACATTATTTGGTCCGCACTATACATTTTAATTCATATTTAAGAAGTTACATATGGGTAATAAACAGAGGTGTAAGGGATAAATGCATCCTAGTATTTATGGTAAACTTTACTTTTGGGACCCCAGGTTTCGCTAGTTGTTGAAACATATGTATGTTCTCTACTATTCATAATTCCAACAGACGTAAAAACCTAGCAACAATTAGCAAACCAATAAGTATTATGAAAAGTGGTGTGTAATTATTATTTCATTAAATACGCACTCGATATTATGTACAGATGACAAAAATAACAGCATGCGGAGCTATATGAATAGCGTCAATTCGTGCTATGAATGACACGTATATTGCTAGAAAATCACGGACTAACTGTCGAGAGAGCAAAGACGGGTTAAGAAAAGTAACGAGAGATACTTTATTACACGACTTGCACATTGCCTTTTCCAACGTACTTTCCGCTTTCACTTTTATTTCACACTATAGTGATTAGAAACTTCGTTTTAGTTTGTATTTCAACTCTTCCACACATATTGGCAACATTACATTTATCCGTTGATTTGAAACTTTGGGGCCCCCAAAAGTAAAATTTATCCAGTATTTTTAATAAAGCTCATCTGAATTTGTGATGAATAGCGCGGAACACAAATCGCCGCAAGTCATAGCAACTGGTTTCCACAAACGATTGCATTTATCAACGAGAATTCATCAAACCATCATTAATATAATTAAGCTCCTATTCACCAGTCTGTTC
>JAGDQP010072643.1:0-10484 GCA_022664845.1 Lepisma saccharinum | reverse complement strand
TTTTTGTTATGTGTGATGAATTCACGCACTTTTTCGATGTTTTCTTCCGATAATCCGGTTCTGGGACGGCCTGCTCTTTCGTCATCATCCAGCGTCTCTCTACCCGATTTGAATCGCCTGAACCACTCGTAAGCTTGCGTACGGGATAGACACTCATCACCATATGCATTTTGTAGCATTTGGTGCGTTTCAGTAAAAGGTTTACCCAGTTTAACACAAAACTCAATTGCAGCTCGTTGTTTGAAACTCATTTTCCGACCGATGTACACAACACACTGACAGTTGAAACGCAATAACTTTGTTGCCGTGCATCCAAATGTCATGACATTTATACCAGTTGTCAATGAGGGACTACGCCATCTACCGGTAAAATATTACAACAGATGGCACTAGTGGTACTATTTGTTTTCAAAAGATCGGTTTCTTTTGGAATGGAGGGTGTATATATATATATATATATACAAAGAAGGTAGCTCTTATATTGATCATTTTTATATTCCCAAATCACCACAATCAATACTTGTGATATCCACCATACATCCAATGCCCTTTTCCGATCATAATGCCGTTCTCGTTGTAATTAAATATTAGATACACAGGCACTTACGTCGTGATCATGTATGGTATTTAAACACATTTGTATTATCTGCACAAGATTATTTGGAATATGTGCATAACATTATCAATTCTACATGCGCACAAGATGAATATAAAATAAATCCTCCACAGTGATTGCACAATCTAAAACGTAAAATAATGCACTTATCATAACAATATTCGCTTGAGAAAAGGAATAAAAAATCTTATTAAATATTATTACAAACTTTTCAATGGATATCACCAGCAATTAGCAAAAGGAACCCGTGTTTACTTAAAATCAAACGTATTCAAATCGTTCTAACGTATAGAGTAAATTACATAAAACTGTGTATCAAGGTAACATAGTCAGGAGTGGTTTGTCCCAAATAGGGGTAACCTAATCTCCGAAAAATATTCACGTACTACAGGAGAGTAAAAACGATCGTAAACAAATAACGAATACATATATTGATCGTTTAGGAAAAATGCATCATGGGGAAAATATAGTTCTTCTTTACGTGATAATTATTGTAGTCTTTAAAATGAGACCAATAAACCGGCTTGTCAATATATTACAGAAATAACACTTCCAAAAATAACTATGCACCCAAAAAGTATTTTGGAAAATCAGATAACAGAGCAGGAAACTAAACGTGCTATACAAGGACTAAGAGTAACGCCATCTGCGGGAAAAGATGGAATATCACCTTTATGGTATGTAACCTTACAAGACATACTAACATATGTATCAAATTCAATCTGGAAAACCCTACGATGTTAACCAAACTTTTTTATATACGAGCTGTACCTGTAGACAAACCAGGTTTCCCTGAAGTTGCAAAAAAAATATAGACTTATTTCGCTGTTGCATTGTGATTTAAAAATATTATATTAAATATTAACAAACCGTTGATATTGACGATTCCCGAGATCTTGACTCCTTTTCAAGGAGGACTTGCAGGTAGTCAGGACACAGCAACGATTTAAATTGCATAGCATACATTGATGACGTCATTTGCGGTGTCACATCAAAGAAAGAAGTAAAAGAACCACAAAGATAATCGGAAAATATGTCCAGTATTCTGGTATAAAATTTAACTTAGAAAAGAACAAAACTAATGTTATTCAATGAGAGACTTGGGAGTCTTTACGAAAACTTCGGAAAAAGTATGAAATTAAAAATCTAGGAATAGAATTTCATCGATCATATAAATAAACAATGAACATAAGTGAACGGCGCCCCTTAGAGAACACGTTACATGATTTAACAAAGTTCCATATTGTTTTGATAATCTTATATCCCGTGTGAGTATAAATTGCTTTATTTTGAGCAAGTGAGCATACTACCTGCAACTCTTCCCATTGTCAAACGTTACCTTTGCCCAACTAAATAAGTTCATAGGATATTTCGTGTGAATAGGATACATCTTGAGAGTGGCTCGTCCTACACTTTGTTTGCCGCTGTTACGGGTGGGGATAATTTAAAACAAATAAACGTACAAGGGGATTAATTACGATTGCACAGAATAATTCAACTTCTTCGTTCCCATCACGATTCATTTACGAAATAAGCATTAGAAGGCATTTTGGTAAAGAACTGTAACTTTACCACTAAATATTAATCCTTGGCGCCACAAAGTCACATATTTGCATGAAACATTTATGACAATAATATATACATTAGTGGCACAGGAACATATAGTTGACATGAATGTCAAACAACTATACATATATCTCATGAAAAAATCCGCTCCTTCCCCCAATTTCCCACAACAATTTCCTAGATTTACTGGGCCTTAGTATGGTCAATTTTACGTGACTTACTAAATCAACCCAATTTACATAACTTATACTATCAAATTATTTACCAAAATATATTACAACTCAAAGCTTACATATATGCCAAAGGTATAATCAAGGAGTCGAATGTACATATTCTCAACAAGAAGACACCTTTTGCCATATATTAACTAACTATTTAAATGACGTTATTCATTGTAATAAATATTGAAATCATCGAACGTATCACGCAAGATATCTATAAAAACAAACAAATTGTGACAATCATTCAATATCAAAAATTCAAATATTTTCGTCCTACATGTCGTAAATTCCTCACATGGTTCACAGCACAGACACTCCAGATATTAGTAATCGAACGTACACAAATATCCCCTGAAGAACATATTTTTCAAATTCAAGTTCATATCGATGCTAGGTTTTTCTTATGTGTTTAAAGAAGGACCCTAACATGTATTACACTGACGTTATGTTAAATATTAGCTTTAGCTGTTTAGTTAGTAGTTTAATATAGCTATTTTCAAGTAATGTAGAATGCAATTTGAGGTAGAACATCTATTTATTCAAGATCTTTAGTATTCGAACTCGAGAATGTGCCTTGCGTACATCCACAAACTCGGTAGACATGTTTAAAAGTGTGTACTAAAAAAGAACGAATCACAAGACTTGTTTTCTAATTAAGTAAACATGTAAACAACTTTGGACCAATCATGAGATCCAATACAAAGGCGATGTCTATCGCCTAGCAACGCACTTAGCCTATCAGCAAGGCTTAATTTGTTAAAGATTTCAGCCAATTACAGTATACAAAACAACTAGTCAAGTTAACCCTGTAGTAGCAAAATTTTAAATAAAGTATACAATTTGTTGCTGGCAACTATTTTGGAAATAAAAGACTAACATTCTGAATTTAACATAGTTGCCATAGACTTCAAATAAGTTTAAATTATCGATTGATAGTCTTGTTTTGCCTACCTGGCAGTCGAAAGTATACCTAATCAAATACAAAAAAAATAAAACCTGTGATTATTGCGTACGGTAGTGTATTGAACACATAGGTGAGATCCAGGCGTCCTCATTGCCCAGTCAGTTTTACTGGCTGTAATCAGTTCTGGCAACTGCCAACATCGTTGCAGCCTATGGGAGTCCAACATTAGGGGCAGAGTTCTTCTCTGTTGAGAAATTTTACTTCCCACTTGCGTAGGTGATTGGCGACCTCATCGCAGGTCTACGGACCGCAACGTGACTCATCATTACGTAGCCCGAGCAGCAGACCACCGCTGGTTGTATACGGCGTAGGAAATTGGCGACCCCATCGTTTAGTCGGCTTATGCTAGTTGCAATCAGCCATCAACGGCGTAGGGTATTGGCGACCCCATCGTCCAGCCGACTTTTGCTGGCTGCAATCAGCCCTAGCAGCTAAACACCTACGCTGTTTGAAAGGAGGACCAGCAGAGAGACGTTTCATTTATTTTCACCTCATTCTTCATCTACAGATTCTTCATTATTTCATCTCCTCTTGTGTTGCGACTTACGCCTCCACGCAATGCCCAAGGATGTGAGTACTTTAATTGACGCTGGCCCCTGCAACCCGAGAAAAGGGGGCGGAACTATTGGATAGCGCCTAGCTCTTAACAGCAGATTTTTTCATGGTTTAGCTCGTTGAGATTGGGAAGTGCGCCTGGGGAGCTCTTCGGACCTTTGGTCTTGCCAACATTCTAGGGGAGTGGGTTGTCCCAAGTATCCATCAGTCGGGAGGACAAGTGATTTCGACGCCAAGCCATTTCACTTCGCCTTGATATCCAGCTTGCTTACATGCGTGAATAGGGTAATACCCGGCAAGCTCGTTGGGTCCTCAGAACGAAGACGGAGAAGTGTGGACATTTACGGCTTTCATTCACCATGGCTCCACCACGTTTAAAAAACCAATCGCCTCCGCAGAAAGAGAGAAAGAGACAGAATGAAGAGAAATATACTGATACAAGTAAGAAGGTGCTTACAGCTAATGAATCAACCAGTGGCAAGGAATAGAAAATCGAAATAGAGGAACAGACAAGTATCGTACCGACTATCACACGATATCTTGTGATTAAAGTAATGAATTAAACAGAGAATCCTGGTGGTTTGAAGGTGTTATACAAAAACAACTTAATGAATTTGCAGGTAATCTTGAGGGTGTTAAAAGCTTCGCAACGGGACCTTGCTCGTGGAGACCTCCACTAATATACAATGAAATAATATCTTGAAAAATGAAGACTCTAGGACCATTCGAATCTCAAGTTGAACCACACCGTCAACTGGACTTTATTCAGGGTGTAATATCGTATTGGGATTTGCAAGATGTCCCTGAAGAAGGGATTAAGAATGAACTTGCCAGTCAAGGTGTAGTCAATGTTAGGCGCATTAAAACTAGAAAGAGTGGCGAGCTCGTTAATTTTGACGCTTGCCATGCCACAGCTTCCTAGGGACGTAAAGCAGGTTTTAGTGCTTGCCTGTCCGTCCATATATACCCAGTCCGCTTCGATGTTATAAATGTAAGTATTATGGACACACCAGCACGTCCTGTAATGTGACCTCTGCTGTATGTGCAATATGCGGTACCAGCAGCCATGGTGCTGATCCTTGGACGTCCCTGAAGCCTCAGTATGTTAACTGGAAGGGTGAGCATACATCCTGGTCGCGTGACTGCCCGGTATTCAAAGAAGATAAACGATTTCGCGAAAAATGGTCATTGAGAAAACTTCTGCTGGTGATGAAAAACGTCAAGAGAGTCTCAACGCACCCTTTCATCTGGTGCGTTTTCCACTGTAGTAGCAAGACTACCAGTTAAAACTATCTCGGTTGGTACCCAGACAGTTGATGTATCAACTCAAACTGAGAGATCTCAAGCTGACAAATCTCCTAAACCTCACCAAGCCTCAACATCTCATCAAGCTACGCCGAGGCATACTGAGAAAGTAATCGCTTTTAGGGAGTCTTCTAGGACTCCACAAACTGTACCTAGTGTTCGTGCTGGTACTATTACAAAACCAAATCGTGTGTCACCAGTAATGTCGAACATAAATCTTCTCACTAATGTTCTGGGTACTCAATTAAGCAAACAGGCTCCACCTGCGCTGAATGAGGCGAGTTTATCCTCAATCAGATATGATTGAGGATCAACTGATGGACTCGGAGTTTACTGTAGTCGGAAAGGGAGGGAAATTTAAACCTAGACTTAAAAGGTGATATTTTTATTGATCTACATCCCAATGGAATCTTAACGGATATCCTTCCCACTATGAAGAACTGCAAGTCTTGCTATCAGATATTTCCCTTGGTATAGTCTGCTTTCAGAAAACAAAATTTAAAACAACCGAAGATAATCTGAAATATTATATTTTGAAAAATTATACACTATATCGCACAGATTATCCAACTGATATATATTTCGTATGTGGGTTCCTACATACCAGAAGATTTCAGAACCACTTTTAAAATAAACGCCGAGCGACCATATTTCCAAAATGCCTGGTGTCGTTTTTTTACTCCCGTAGAAATGTACGGAATCCTTAATTAACTCAAAAACTCTTGCAGAGCCTAGAGAGCTTAATCAAAAGCTGCGGGGTTGCTCTTGGAGTGTACTTTGAACATATGGAATCACCTTTCTTGAAAATGAATTTCTTTATTCCAATAATTAGGATGAAAAATAAGTAACAAATTGTGTAAAATTTGATATTTAACTACTTTCTTGGGTTGAAGGAGTTGAATAAAATTCTACAAGATTTTGTAATATTTAGACCTATGTAATATTTGTAATATTTAGAGTCTATGCACGCAAAAAATAACGATCCAGAATCACACTCCTTCCATTCTATGGGGGTTCAAACATGGTCCTTTTCGAAAAATGCTGGATTTCGGGCTTAAATGTCCGAAAACCGTTCGTCAATAAGATTCTTCAAAAAGTCAGAAATGGAATGTAGTAACACAGACAATACATTCATTAAAGAACTACTTTAAGCCCAAGGTTGTGGAGGTTTGTTCTTCATTACACAGACTTTCTCGAAAATAAATCTTCATAGCAAATGCAACTACAATAAAACTCCTAGTTTTGCACCAGGATTACTGTCACTTTGTCTAGATTCAGAGAATCATCACAATATCGTGATTATACCTAGGTACTGCTAGTATCACCTGCAACTCAATGTTTCCCAGTATATACGAATTAGAAAATATGAGTCCTTATTTAGCCGTTTATTAATAACGTAAAATATCATTACATTTGTTGTGGTAATAATAATGTAATACAATATTTATGAACATTCTACGAACAACATGGTAGCAATACAGGACTAAGCCATACAAGATACATATAGATATACAGATAGCAGATAGATATACAGCTAAACAAAAAAGTGTTATATATATCGACCTTTGATAGCAATACAATTATTTTACGTCATGGTTGTTCATTAAACGTTTAAACAAATACAATCTTTACCAGAATCAGTAAATAATTTACAATACCTTGTTCTGTACAAGGGAACAACTAATTCAAAATGTCCCCTCTATGCTCTAAATTTGAATGTTATTTATAATGCATAGGCCGGGATAAGGGATGAGAAAGGATTCAGGAAGGTGTCGGCCAGGGCTACGCCAACGTTATACAACTGACTTACAGTGGCTCGATCAATGCTCTAATGATTCTAGATTTAAGAAAGATGCGTCAGTACTTCTAATCTGTTGAGAAGAAGGCAATTTGAATTGATATCATACGATCCTGAAATGCAATAATAATAATAATAATAATAATAAACCTCTATTTATAAAACACAAATCCTGACTGACTGACACATCAACGCCCAGGCCACACTGTTTAAGCTTGATATTTGATATTTATATCTCATCATCTGGCTTTACTAATATATTTCACTGATGTTCATAAGGTAGAAAAAGAAGTACATATTTCTAATGTAGAATTGAAAAAAGTAATTTAATTTTTATAAATCGCTAGCCTCTGGTGGGATCGAACCCGATAGCTTTAGAACAGCTACCCAGTGCTTTATCCACTAGACCGTACAACTAAATACTAGAATATGGTATCCGAGTCGAGTGACGGTGGAGGCAACAGCTAATACTAAGATTATAAGTTAGACCCACATAAGGCACTTTTGCTTTTAACAAATATAAGGAACGTTTCCGCTATTCATATTTTTATATTCTAATCTCAAGCAGAATTCTTTTGTAACGGAATGCCGATACTTGAGCTACATAAATTCCAGATCAAGACAGTCGGAAAATTGCCGGAACACCAACCTTTTCCCGACCACCAATAAGTGGGTGGGGACTCGCTTATTTCTCGACCATCAAAATAAACTTGGACTCAGTCTTCTCGCGACCATCAGTAAATGGACGGGAGCCGCCTCTTTCCAACCTAAGGCAATTGGCGGGTGTCCATCCTTTTCAAGTGCTGGAGGATGATCGGAATTTCTCCTATATACCGGTGTAACTGGCAAAACATACCCCCATCAAAGGATACCCCCAGAACAAACTACCAAGGTAAATCGCACCCCCGGAAAATGTCAGCACTTTTCATGGGTTGTAATATTTGCCTGACCAAGAAGTAAAGCTAAAGAGAGCATCATTTGCCTAGGCAGAATGTACCCCAATTTAAATCATTGTCGTGATGACAAAAGAGTATTTAATGAATGATTACACACCTAAGCAGGTTATTAAATGACTAGGAAAATGTAGCTCCCACGGAAAAAAGCACTATAGCTAATTCCTGATATATCAAAGGTCGCTAATACTTTTCAGGAACATATACACAGGGGTTTCATGTACCTAGGCAGAATGTACCCCCCACGGAAAACATCATTATAGCTAATTGTTGGAATATGAAAGCCGCTAGTACTTTTGAGATCTTAAACATATTCACAGGGGAAATTATATGCCTTGGCAAATTGTAACCCTCACGGAAAACATCACTATCGCTAATAGTTGGAATATCAAAAGCCTCTAATACTTTTCAGGTTTTAAACACACACACAGGCGGTATCATATGACTAGAAAAAATGTAAAACCCCACGAAAATAAGATTAGATGTAATTTTTAAGATTTCAAAAGCGGTCAGTAATATGCAGAATTTAAACATATACACAAGTGAGGTGTCATATGCCTAGGTAAAATGTAACCTTCAGGGAAAACAACACTATAGCCAATGTTTTGAATATCAAAAGGCGTTAACACTATTCAAGTCCTAAACATATACACAGGGGGGCATCTTATACTTCGGCAAAATGTACTCTCCACGGGAAACGGGATTATAGCTAACTCTTAAGATTTCACAAGAGGTCACTACTATTTAGGACATAAACATATACACAGGGGCTTTCATATGACTAGGCACAATGTACTCCCACAAAAAGGCGCTACAGCTAATTACTAAGACTTAAAAGCGGCTAATAGTTTTCAGGCCATACACACATATACAGGAGGTATCATATGCCTAGGCAAGGTGTACCCCCCACGAAAAATAATTATAGCTAATTGTTAAGATTTCAAATGTGATCAATTCTATTCAGGATTTAAACATTTTCACAGTGAGTATCATATGCCTAGGTAAAATGTACCCTCTACGGAAACAGCATTATGGCTAATTGATAGAATATCAAAAGCCGTTAATAATTTTATGGTCTTATACATATGCATATGGTCTTCATATGCCTATTGAAGATGCACCCCCACGGAAAACAGCATTATAGCTAATTAATGGAATATCAAAAGCCGTTATACTTTTCAGGTCTTAAAGATATACACAGGGTTATCATATGCCTAGGCATAATGTCTTTCCACGGAAAACAGCGATATATCTAATTGCTGAGATATTAAAAGCGGCTAATACTTTTCTTGTCTCTACATATATATAGGGGTATCATATGCCTTGGCAAAATGTACCCCCGTGGAAAAGGATTGTAGCTAATTTTTAAGTTTTCAAAAGCGGGCAATACTCTTCAGGACTTAAACATATACACAGGAGGTATCATATGTATTGATAAAATGTACCCTGCATGGAAAATTTTCGATATGCACAACTCAAAGCAACAAATTATGTTTATCATGATTAATAACACATAGCAAGAAATTTTAGCTTTTTCCGATAACATGGATAACAACAATTGATTTTTACTAATTTTGAGGCGTGATTTCAAATATGATCCAGAAAATCATCCATCACGGAAGAAGCAGTAGAGCTGTGTCAAAAAGCTTATTGGGGTCCAGAATTACTAATGTGGCACGATGTCCTTTTAGCTATACAAACTACACAAGTAGTTTCCACGGAACATACTACACGTATCAGCCCAAAGTTACAAGGATGCGGGCTTCGATTCCCCAATGATCTGACTATAAGAAGTAGATTGAGTCAAATCGCTTGTTGGTTTAGCAACCGAAACAGTAGACTAGTATCGAAACCGACATTAGAGCAATCTCGATTTAAATAGAGAAATCGATAGATTATTCCGAACTCTAGCTATCTTAAATTTCTGGAAACAGTATGTCATCTTTGTGGATCAGTTTTCAACAACAGTGTGAAAATTTTCCGTAATACATTGCTTCATATACATCATCAGATGAGACAACTGATCCCTCAACTATCAAGCCCAGTGCCCCTTCAAACGATTTTGATTGGTGACGGTCCTGGGTTAAGTCAGATCTAATATATCTAGCGGTTACATGATACCGTTTATCTGTTACTTTTTCATAATCATGCGTTAACCGCGAAAATTATGTACGGTATATGCGGCGAGGTAATGCAATATATACAGGATGTTGTAAAACAAGACCAACATTAATACCTCATAAAATACCTTTCATGGAAATAAGAGAAAAAGTATAGACCATCGAGGATGCACAAATGTCTCGACGCTATAGAAAAAATGAATTCTACAGCTTGATAAATCCAATATCATTAGGAGAAAAAACTCAGGCGGCATGGCACTCTTAAAGAAATGACACCTGCTCTATTCAAAACCTCATATTTCAAATTTATACAAGGGATGGCCCAAAGCATGTAGGGGATTCGAAGACATGGGATAGAAATAAGCACGAATAAGACGACTTTCCAT
>JAGDQP010072642.1:0-10485 GCA_022664845.1 Lepisma saccharinum | reverse complement strand
GTAAGACAACGTTCAAGCTGCAGATAAAGTCAATACAAAATTCAAAGCAGAGTCAATCAATCATTTCTCAAACTCAAAATCTGTTAAACAGTAAAGCCAAAGACTCCGTTTGAAGTATTTATATAATTGTAAATTCTTCCGGAATTTTCTCTAGTGTTCCTCAACGTAACTAAAGATTCTAAAAGGTCTCGCCCGGAAAGAATCTTATCTGTTTATCTTTTAAAGGCTTTTCCGCAAAGCATCGAAGGTGCAAAATATCTATACATTTCTCCTAGCGGTCATAAATGGATAAGACCTCTTCTTTTCAATCCATGACTAGTTGAAAACAGAAGAAAGAAAGACACCCTTAGAGTTGTAAAACATATTTTTATGACAGCATAATAAAATCAATTGCGGGCTCTTCATAATGTAGTATATCTAATTATTTTACCCAAAAATGTGGTTTTCAATTTTCAAAAGGATTTATAACTGTGTTTTACATTTTCTTCTCCTTTCTGTTGCAGCCAGATAGTAGCAATAAAGCAATTATGCCTTGGTCACGATAAATGCAATACCCAAATTTTCTAAACAATTACTCTTTATTCTTCTTCTACTGGTTCTTACAGCTCTTTTCATTTTCCGAAAAAGGCTTCATCTGTAAATAAACAATCATAAAACTCAGGCTACGTTATAAAACCTAAAAGCCAAACAAATGACAAAGAAAGTTCAATCTAACCACATTGTGAGTATATCAAGCAAAATTCCAAAATATCCTAAATTGATAGGGATAGTGACAGTACACCGACATAAATCTGTTTTCAATGTTTTCTTACAATGATTTACTTGCAGTATAATATCAATGCGCTCATCGGAATCTCACAGAAGAGTATATACCTGTCATTGTTTTTACAAGGTAGCTTTATTGAAGTCTCTATAGACAAGATATTAACGAAAATACCGTTTTCAACCTGCCTGTGATCTGTAGACAGGTGCAAACCGAAAATTTTTAGAAATTTCCAGAAGGATCTATAAGGATATCTCTTTCTACTCGCTAGAAAAATAACACGCAAAAATCTTAGCCAATTTCAATCTCTCAAGCATTACTTTAAGAAAGCGTTTTCATTGGTTAATGCTAATATCAGTACACCAAAACAATACACAGTCAAACTTCTTTTGTAAGCACTGCCAATCTCAGACAAACAGCAAAATAGTACGTATGTCTCAGTTATCCAAAGAATTGTATCTTCCAATATACATTAAATAAATGTGTTTAACTTAAGTGATGAATCTTGAAATATTTGTTAATAAACATCATAATCTCTGAAAGACTGTAAAAAAATAAGAAAATGAAATTAAACTTATAATATCGCCTTATACGGCTTTTCGCGTGTGCTAATCGACGCGGGGTTTCGCGATCGAGGCGAGCGACCAACGACAAGCAGCAACATGGCGCTTGCAAAATGGCGGATGGAAATTTAAAAAAAAATATTTAAAAAAATCAAATTGAATTATCTTCCCTCCCCATGGTCAAAATTCAGTAAACATTTTAGCATACATGCGTAACACATATAGCAATACTACAAAATATCAAGAAAGAGCGTCAAGGCCATATAATAACACTACCACCTAAAAGAGCAAAATGTGTACTGCTTCTACTTACGTACCTTCAGGCATTTGCCTGGTGTGACTGAGGAAAAACCCTAGAAAACCTCAATCAATATGCTCTGTCGCTGGGATCTAACCCACGATCTCCCGAATGCTTTGCCAACCCTCTACCACTGGGCTACGGCTGCTCGATACTACTCCGTCTGGAGTTCTTACTCGTGTGCAAATATATATATATATAATTAAACTTTCTTACAGTTTTTACTCTGAACGTTTTTGGATACCGCCTACGGGCATTATTGTGAATCAATACTGCATCAAATCCAATGAATCTGGCTACATGGTTTTGATTAATTCATCGTCCTGATGATTATTCATATACTCACGAATATCTTTACTTTCACTAAATTACCAATAACCAATGGTTCACAGTAACAATAATTCATACCAATGGTACTTTGCGGCTGCCTCGAATCTCTAATACATTTTATATACCAGATACGAAGTAGAAGCTAAGTACGATCCAGCTATATGGAGATTATATATATTACTAATATCTTCTAGGCTGTAATAAAAGTATCAATCTTTCAGTATCTTATTCATAAGTATTCCAATAAGTGTTTTATAGACAAAAATATCGAAAAAGTTGAAATATCACGAATTTACCGAGGTTTACCGTACTATTGATTAATCTACCTGAGAGATAGACAATCCAGTTAACCCATAGCGTTGCTCACCTTCAAGAATGATTTCACAAAACAATCGTCATTTGTACCTAATTTCAAATAAAATTAAAGTCGTTTATCAAGTCACGACCACCAGCATGCTAATTGAGTTAAGACGTGCTCAAAGCGCTTGCACAGTGGAAGCAAAGGATCAGATCAATCCATGCTGGAACATCTCTTTTTTCGTAGGACGATTTCAAAGTAAAATTTTGCACATAAAAAGTAAAATAATGATAATTTTATGCGTTGCATTCTATAATGGTGCACACGGGATGGTTTCGAAATCTTTTAATTTCATTTCAAAATTCCATCTACAGTTAACATATTAAATACCCTAAGTTCCACTGCAACGTGAGAGTTTTGAGACAGATCTAGTATAAGTACCATTACTGATCGAATGGTTAGCACAAATGCTCTCGTACGTGTGGTGCCAGTTTCAAATCTGGTGTGGATTCAATGAACTAGATCGTTCGCAGTTCACCTTAATGGAATCAGTAAGTCATATCTGTCATTTGAGGGAATTAAACTGAAATCAATTGCTAACTAACACTAAAAATAAAATGGTTAGTAATTAGGTTAGGGACATTCACTAACGTACAAGCTGTTTCGCTTGCATATTCAAAAGTGGAAGCACTAATTTGGAAAGTGGTTGAGGCAAAACGACGAAAATAGTATTTACTTAGTTCTGTTATTTATGAAATCTGCCCTTAATGTTAAAAATCTGCTTATAATATTTCTATAATTTTTATTCTGCCCTCCACCTGCTTTTGACTGATCTACCCTAAGTCTCATTATCTCTGTAAAATACATGTTGAGTTTGACCCTTGCGACTTGTAGCTGCTGGTTTGTTCTCAGTTCTCTTTTTGACACTTCTTCTCGTTCCTATACAAAAATTTCTTTCCGCAGGCCTATGGGCTGAGGTAAGTGCAGAATAAAAACACTTTAAGTAAATATACTTTTATCATTTTATTTTCATTATAGAATTAAAAAAACAGTAACTAATTACCCTAATAGGTTAACTAATTACCGTGCAAACTTTTTGTTATCAGAACTGAATGCAGTGATATTCCAATTGAAATTAACAGGCCCAATGAAACCCGCCACCTTATGTACCCCTAACGATATATGAGCGCTATCGAGAAACTAGTTATTGATTTATAGATTAACCATCAAGGGTTTTCCAACGTTACCCCACAATACATGGTTTTAAAAAATTGAATTTCCACTCCCACCCTCACTCATACCCCCACAACCCCTGAATCGTTGGTGTCACCGTAAACTTCTTACGGAGTACTATAATTTATGCAGACAAAGTTTCTTTATAAACTCCATAGGGGCTGATATATATTTTTTTCAAAATTTCAATTCCCTCCCCCAACCACCCTCTTTGGCCGATTTTGCTCATTAACGAACTTGGTCGAGCTATTTAGCCTAGAAATAACATAATAAAATGTGGTTCAAATATCTTCAAAATTATGGCCGCTAGCGTGTAATTATATTCACATATATTTTCAAAATTTCAACCCCCGACCACCCCCTTGGACCGATTTTGCTCATTAACGAACTTAACCGAGCTATTAAGCCTAGAAACAACATAATACATTTTGGTTCAAATATCTTCAAAATTATGGCCGCTAGCGTGTAAATATGTAAATAAGTAAATATATATATATATGGTACCGATCTCAATAAGTAGATTTTTCTTCGAAATCTACCTAAAATATAAGACCACCCTAGAAGATAAAGAAAAGAAAACATCAAATCAAACGTGCAGTAAAAAAGACCAAATTTTAAGGTAGTTTGATTAACTCGTTCAGTTATGGTTTCTATAGTTTCATCAATTTATGGGTTTTGCTGATTCAGCAAGACTGAGATGACGAATATTGTGAAGACATTGCAAAAGGATAAAAATAATTGTATAGGCAGTAATAGAAGTGTGGCTTACACTCATCCAGTTACGGGGGAACTACACTAAAGGGGGCACAGGGATGTGCAAAGACGGCATACTTTGCACACATTAGAAATCGATTTAATTCTGTCATGAATATACGTGATAACTAAAACGTTACTGTTGCGCTGTAAATGTAAGATATCAACGCAATAAACAGTACCTTTGATCCCCAGCTATATCTGTTTATTTAGCATCCATTTCAGAAAATGTTTGAACAAGCGACTATAGATGATTTAGATGCATTACTAGTGTGCATGCTCTAAACAAAACAATGTGTTAGTGTACGGATGTATGAGATTCTTACTATGGATAGTAATAACACGAGAGTGAAAAGTTTGAACATTTTATACACCATAATCCGAGGATTTTCTAAGTCGTACTAAAAAGCTCTAGGTAATTTTTCAGTCAGAGCTCTTGGCGCTGAGACTGGTTCCTCATTTTCAACATATGAGGTAAATACATTGCCAGTGCATAAACAAGTACATGTGTTAGTAAGTAGAATCTGTTTTATCAGTATAAATTCTTATACACATAAACCCAGAAATTTCTCTTTGTAACTTCTGAGTACCACATGTCTTTATAGCAACCAAACCCACTCAGCTAAACTTGGGGAAATAAGTGCTCTGTTGTGTTCTGGATAATTGCACTACACCACCTCCATTAGTGGAAATATGGTACATGTCAGAGCTGTGTATTCTCAACACAAATTATACCACGTGACCATCATTACAACCCCTCCAGAGGCGACAAAAAAGAGATATCAACTTCATACGTTCCCTCAGTAAACTTGGAAATAGCAACACACTTGAAGCAAGACCGTTTTCCGTTTCTAAGTTCAAAAAATGGTGACGCGTCTTTGTAGATGCTCTATCAGCTTCAATGGCGTTTTGAGAGGACACAAACCTTTGAAGCTCGTTTGATATTTATTTATTAACTTCAACAGAATATACGCTCTCCAAACTGAAGGATTACACTAGTAACAAGTTATCTACTATTTGTAAGAATCAAAGACATGAAACAGTACATCTTTCAAATATGTTTCGTTTACTAAAATGTCGACGACTTTTAACCTTTAAATCAACATGTATGCTACTAGGGCAATAACGACAATAGAATAATAATGAAGTAATTCAAAATCTAGATAATGATCTCAAAATATGTTCAAATGCTGATAAAGGCAATGCAAAAGTTAAATCTGGACACTAACACAAATTATTATTATAAGCAGAACATTATAACGAGTGGAGAATTTTTATACTGTTCTGTTTTCGGTTGACTACGAAAAAATAACTGTGTTTTCTGCTAATTTCATAATGCCAAATTGGAAGCTAATTGAAATGAGAAGTAGTGGATTCTGGTATCGAAAGAACATGAATAGTAGATGGTAGCCATAGAGCTGACCACGTGATACCCTTGGATTGCGAGATGTGAACGATCCCAGCGGCCGCCCATCCTGACAGATTTTCCCAGGAATTTTCATCAGCCATACGAGGCAAATGTCGGTATGGTACCTACAACACTATGTCCTGGTCGACTATCTTTCAACACCCTCACTACCACCGTATATGTCTAAAGGCCATAAATAATAAATTGAAAGTAAATATAGTGAGTTTTTATTCGTGAATATTTTAACATATAAAAACTGGTTTCAAACTGAATTATTTTTCTCTGAAAACCGGGACTACGTAATCAAAATCATTTACGATATTTCCCCTCTAGGAAATAATGTAGACACTGCTGTTCATGTTTATTCCAACTTCGGATACTATATTAAACACTGGTTGTCTATTATGGTGAGTAGATGGTTTGCCAAGAAGTTTTTCGCAACACTGCTTGTTTCGTCTTTTATGATCGTATCTTAAACGGATATAAACGTAAGAAGATTTTCCGTGAAATCTTTTTCATCATCTACGGTGAACCTATGAAGATAACAGGGAGGCATATAATAGCTATTAAATTCCGTTATATGAGGGACGGCGAGCAGAAACGTAGCAATAGTTTTCACCAAACACCAACGTGGAAAGGAAGCTATAATAATATCAACCCCTGTAAAATGTGCCACTACACTAACTACAGTCTCGCCCAATATTTTGTATTTAAGATTCTCTAACATGCCAAAGCTCTTTGTAATGAACCAATCTAATTAGAACTAACAGAGGAAGGGATCCAAAAAGAAAATAAAAATAAACTAATCAGGTTGCTTTGAAAGAATCAGTGAAAGATTAACCAATATAGTCAGCGCATAAAAGAATCTAACGTGCATCTTGTACGATATACACTGTCTTCTCAAATACCTATAGAGTAATTGAGGAGTTTATTTTCAAAACCGCATATATTCAGTGGGGGAAATTTTTCAATAGGGGCAAAAATGCATTTCTCAGGGGCGGCAAGTTTATAATTGTGCGAATGATCTAGTGTTGTCACCAATCAGTGCCTCTTGCTACAATATTAGATAATTCGCACATTGATAGTGTTCGTCTCCCCAGAAAAACGGAATTATTGCCCGTCTACTGAAAACAAATGCCTCACTCGACATGTTCCGCAGTACCGAGCGTTGGCGTAGCATTCGGGAAGTTGTGTGTCCGATACCAGCGACCGATCATTCTGACTGAGGTTTTTCCGGGGTTTTCCCTCAGTCACACCAGACAAATGCCTGGATGAAACATTCAACATAGACCCTGGCCAACACCTTCCCGAATCCTTTCCCCTACCCTATCCTGGCCTGAGCCTTAGATGCCTAAAAGCCATAAAACAATTCAATTCAATATCCCGCAGTGATTCTACCAGACTCCCCTATGGTGTTCCTCCCCCGAAATTTGCGAGAGCATTGCCCAAACTTTATTTTTTTACGGTCAAAAATCGATAAATACTAAACAAAACTTTACTTACAACCCCTAATTTCTACTGTATATCCCCCAAACTGAAAATCCTGATGGAATCTCTGATGTGCCGTTTTGAAAATAAGATCCTCAATTGTGTTATAATGTGAGTCATGGTCTGTAGAATGACACGCAAAATCCGACGTTATGAGGCGACGAGTTTTCCTACGTGTCAATTGCATAGCTGAAATGGGTCACCGGGTCTATTCTTGGAACCTGGCCTGAGTGACCCAGAGGACAAAGCAGAATTTTAAACTATTTCCTTGTGTTTGAACAATGTTTTTTTCCTGGGGTCACTTGGACCGGAGATGTCACCCCCATAGCACGAAAAATACGACGTACAAAATTCTCAGTTCATTATAGTTGCCAGACCGGGTCAATCGGTCATTCACTGTCCAAGAAGTTGAACTGCTTAACAACACTGGAACAACTTACGGAGTAGTCTGAACAAATGAAATATTCGTTTTAATTTGCCTTCAATATTTATTCATCGTGGCCATACTGTGCAAATTTCCAGACTTAGAAATTTTTTCTTATGTCCTAGTTTCTATGAACCAGAGTGTACAATGCGAGTCGCACGGTTGTTGAATATACAGGAAGTACGAGCAGAATTCGACTGACAAATTGGAGGGATGACAGTACATGAAGAGTAAGAAAAACTATCTTAGTGCATGATAGGGGTAGAAATTCTGCCGCGTTTCGGTGCTACAGGCTGCCGAAAGCGTGGGAAAAATGAACTTTAGAGCTTCATATTTCAAATACCATTAACAGTAGAGATAAGGGGGCATTGTATCGCCAGAGACTTCAATCCTGCTCTATCCAAAAACGTGTATGCTCATTTTCAACCATCATTATTTCAGAGAAATTCTGGGAATCCCTTGCTTCCTTTGAATAATCCCTTGCACAATTTTGAAATACGCATTTCTGATAGAGAATATTTAAGGTATTTCTACCTGAGAATTGCAAACGCAATTTATCGCAACGTTTTCAAGGAAATTATTAAATCGTCATATGCTTTTGTAAATAGAACCTAACAACCATTGGCATGATGTGTCACTTGAGCCACGTCGTCATTTAAGACAATTTCACTTTTTGCCACTAGACCACAATAAAATGGGACAGCATGCAATGCTTGACGGCTATGGCACATTCTCCTGACGTCCTAGCCCAAAGTGATGGTATTTGTAGGTAAAAATAATACTATAGTTTTTAGTTTTAAACCTCCGAGGCTGAGCTATAAACTTAGCTTTCTTTGACCAGGTTACAGAACAGCTGTTAATGCGGGGGCAACAAGCATAAATTAAGGGGCAATGAGCGCACTCAAGATGTGTAATGCTGTTATGTTCTATGATAGGATATTCATCTATTATGTAAATGAAACTCGGGAATTTGACTGTGTATAGAACTAAGTTTAATTCTTTAAATATCAAATTAAGGGATACATATCGAGCACGAACGCAAGTACCTGAAGTTAACCTAGTGCCACTGAATATAGCATCACCATACTTAAGATAGATAAAAGATACTCAAAGAGCATGAAATTAATTGGTTTCCAACTCACCTGAATATTTGATTGCAGAGGAGATACACAATGCAGAAATAGTCTAAGATGTTAGATGCGACACATACAGAGTTCTTGGAGATCAAAGACAGACAGAGCTGAAAGTAGTCACATGATGTTGAAGTTTCATATTCGATAACCAAGTATAGCAGAGCTGAGTTCGGTCGGCAGGACCAAGTCTATTGTCACTAACAGTGGACGAGCAGTGGGGGGTGGTAACGAACGATCTATTAATAACAGTTCATAATACTTCCTCCCAAATTATCAAATGTCAAGTCTTTTATGTCAAACTCGATTTCGGTGTTCCAATCACAATTCACTTCTCCGTGAGGTGTGTCCTCACAGGGCACCAATCATAATCGAGTTGACCTTCGCTTTTGCTGTGGTTTTTCGTACTTCGTCCAGCTGAGCAAGGTGGACTTCAGACTGCTAGCCTAAGTTGAAATTTGGCTTTGCTTCGTAAACTTGTACTTTGACTAAAGAATGTGTAATTGGTATCATTCCGTTCTGTCGATGAAATGTGATATTTGTCTGCATCTGCCTACTTGATTCATGAATGAATTTCTAAATTCAAATCTTTGTTGGAAACCAAACTACCTTTTACTTACAACATAATATTGCTTTAAGTAAATGACTTCGTGGCTCTTGCTTCGTGCTCTATTACTTGAAACTAAAAACGTATTTATTTTTATTGTACATTTACAGAAATAAGTATATTTGTATAATAGACCTCACTACCCAACACTCCCTTAAATTCAAAGGGGCGTGTGTCGAGATTTCTCCTGGAAATCAATTGGTTACGAAATTAACGAGATGGGAAGTTTCCTTTGGTACACCCTGTATTTATATATTATTCGCATTTTGCAGGGATCAGAGCAATTAATTAACATGTTGACTTCATCAATAACTTTAATGCAACATTTAAATTATCTTGAGCGCAACATTTAATATAGAATTTAATGGGAATGTTGCATACCCTTCAGGCGTTCAGAACAAAATTTCGAAAACTTTGAAGCACTGTAACTAGTGTTCCGCGAAACTCCCAAACGTAGTATTATGCGAGAGTTCATCTGAACACATCATCAATGCACTGTGAAAGTGTAATGCTGATTTTTGTGTCCCATCGGAGACAGTTTCCTTGTAAGTGTTCAATGTTCCATAAATTTTATTAACCATGATATTGATTCCTTTTTTCTTTATACTAGATGCCATAAGTTCTTACATTTATGAAATCTTGAAGCCATGTCACTAATCCATGGGTGGCAAGTGGCAGACGAAGAAAGCTACTTGATTAAATATTGGTTATAAAGTAAAAGGTATAGTTGAGTTCTGTAATATGAAATCACAATATATGGCCTATCACAGTATTTTTGAAAAGAAAAATATTACTTTTGCATTCGTTGCATAAATTTGGTCCGCATGTATGCAATGAACTAAATACTTGGATATTGTATAATATTAAACATAATATGATTATTAATTCGCTTTCTGCACTATGGATTACACTTATGATGAAAGTTTCTGGGATTTCTACAACAATTTTTGGTTTAGAAATTAGGTCACAAATACCAGTGTTAATGGGTAGAAACCAGTGGTGTTTTGTGGATGCCACTCGACTCTGTGACCACAAATAAAATGAAAGCACTGAGGTTGCAGAATGCTAACATCCGTCTTACAACCTTTTCGATATCAACGAAAACGGTTTACAAACACAAAGGTCATTAAATGATACTAAAACTTCTTCACACAGATATAACTTCACGTACTGAGAGAGAGGGGAGGTGG
>JAGDQP010072639.1:0-10485 GCA_022664845.1 Lepisma saccharinum | reverse complement strand
CACAACAACCTTAATGTTAAACTTTAACCATTGGATCTGCCACAAGATAACAAAATCTAACAGTTGCAACAACTTAAACTTTAACCATGGGTCTGCCGCAATGACATTCTTTTCTTTCAACACAATTCAGCAAAACAGTTAAATTCATGCCAGTTAGTTAATTGTTAATCAAACTAATGTAATTACTAAATATATTTATTTGTGTGTCATATTCAAAGGTATTTGAAGTTTTTGCATTCATATCAATTGTCGACAATAATAATTTCATTTTTTTATTTCGTTTTCAAAAAAATATTAATCTCTAGCCTTTCTGCTTTTTTTCTCTTCAACTAAATTGGCGTTGGCTCCTGAGTTGATTAGATCTTCTTGTGTTGTCTGGTAAAGAAAGGATCATGAAAAAAAAGGTAACTCTTTTTTTTTCTTCAAAACTAATTAATCTTTGTGTTTTCTTTCTTTACGTCCAACAAGAAAAAAGCCTTCAGGGCGAGTACATTTGTCGGGTAACAGTCAGAGTCTCATGCAATAACGTGGTGGCTAATTAATGTGTAATTAAATCATGGTGTACGTTTCTCGGATAAGAGAAAGGTAAATTGGTAAAATTAATTATAGGTCTAAAATTGCCCGCGGCAATCCGGGGTACATGAGCAAGGTACCCCTACTTGTAACCTTTAAATAGGAGTGTTGTAAAATACTCATGCTACTTCGATCTCAATTTTCATATGAGACACATCGAAGACGACATCATGTTCCAAGTAAGTAAACCTGTCAATCTGATTTGTAGCTGATAATTTCCGTGGTTGACTGAGTGAGACTCAATTCCTCATTTGCAAAGCCTTGGCTATTATTTGAATTTTGTTTTTAAGTCTTCCGAGTGTCGAACTTTGTCAAACTTACACGTTTTTCAAAGGATGTTTGTATTTAATTTGAACTGTCAGTATTTGATTTCAATGCAACCTAGTGTAACTATTAGTCCTAACAGCGTTTGTCGCCAGTCGCCGACTTCTGAAAGGACTTAACTTGTAAATGATTCAAGGAATTATTTCCAAGCTACCTTCTCGAATTCGGGAGTCTGCGTCTATAAGGCTTCTGGCAACATTTAAAATGCTCTATCGTCTGTAGCTCGGAATGTGTTTGAAGAAAACACAGTCTTGATCCTGTCCCAGTATCGAAGTTAATAGGATCAAGAAACACGACCAAGCTGGACGTGAACATTATATAGCGAATATAGTGCACGAATTTGGATTTAAACAAATTTTTCAGGAAAAGTTTAAGGAAAGGGGTGAGAAATTGGGCTAAGGACATATGATTTTGATTTCCAATAAGACAATTACTCGACGCAAAATGCAGAAACTGTCTAACATTGAATTATATGGAACACATCTCACACTTTAAGCACCCTACATCTTGTTTCTCATTTAAATTCCATCGAGAATAGATGGAATGAATCTGAAAACGGTCCAATATCATTAAATAAGAACCAAACCATAAATGAAGGAATTTTTTATGGAAAAGTGGGCTAAATAGATTCAGGAATGAGTAAGAAATATGTCCATTCAATGTCAAAGAAACTTTCAAGAGTTACGTCGAGAAAAGGTACTCTTACAAGGTTGTGAATTACCTGAGTTGACGTTATTCTACTACTTATTCCCTGTTATAACATTATGTTTTAGTTTTCTAAATCCTTATAAATTACATTTAAGCTTTATTTCCAGCTAAAATTATTATTACTTAAGTAAAATAAATTTGGGTTACAATTTACGTTTTGTTAAGTTTTACATTACACAATTGTAGTAATGTTTAAGGTAAAATTCGCTTTTTTCAATACTTTTGTCGGTCACTGTATACATATTTTTCATAGTCTATGGCGCAAATGTCATCTATCTCTTAAGCTAACCATGTCTCAAATATTACTCTTATTCAGGTACATATGAGAAAAATATTTTCCAGTCCGTCAAGAGATTGTCCATATCTCCACAAGTCAACACATATGCGTATATACGATATTTCAGTACAGATACTGAAATAAGACAAGGCAGACATAAATGTAAATGTTTTAACCTTTGAACAATTTTACAATTGTTATCGGTTTCGTCAAGTTAATATCTTAATATACATACAGGTGTAATTACATAGCCATTACATATTTTTAATAATATTTTTCAAACAACAGACATAATTTCCTAAAATTCGATATTTTCCCAACTCACTTGTTCCAAACTCTTCAATAATATAAAATACTTTGATTTGAAGGTAATGACTTAATACTAAGAAGAAGCGTTATGTAGTCATCTTGTGAGTATCTTTGGTAATTTATTAAATAAACGTATATCTTCACAGATGTGACCAATCTGATCATGTTGCGTTTTAGATAACCTTATCCAAGGTATATCTAACTTATTATCATTTCTAGTATTATGTGTATTAATATCAGATCTCTGGTTATACCTCCAATATTTTTGTCATTCATTAAACAACTATGTACATACACTGTAAGGATATTTAATATTCTAAAGCTCTCTCGACATAATTCATACGGTTTTAAATTGTCGATACACGTAATGGCTTTTTTTTTCACTTGAAAATAGTTTTCGGACCAGAAGAATTACCCCAAAGTGCCGTACGTTAAATGTGATTGGAACAATCCATAATATGCTAGTAATAATAAATTTCTACTAACATATTTCTGCTTGTTTGTATAGTAAAAAGATTACTGCATTTAGTTTGCTACATAGCTTCTGAGTTTGGCTATCCCCAGTTTAACTTTTGACCTATTATTAAACCTATATCATTTTACATTTCTATTATAATTGTTTCGTATATTCAAATCGAAAAATAACTCCTCTGTCTTTGTATGCATGGTCATTATTACTCATTCAATTTGTAACACTTTCATGAATTTTGTTTGTTTGTATCTTTCGTCGATTCGGTATCGTTACGTAAATGGCGTTGTATCATCTGCATAAGAAACGACGCTCTTTAGTTTGGCTGGTCATTCGCATATAACACAATTAGAAGCGGTTCCAAGACCGATCCCTTTGGAACCCCTTGTAGTACATTTAATTTATTTGATCTTAAATTATTCGCTTGTACTATATGTTACCTTCCATTAAGGTATGAAGATATTAAATGAAGTTCTATACCAGTCATGCCATAACATTTCAGTTTGTTGATAATATTATTATGCGATACAGTATCGAAGTCTTTACTGAGATCTAACATAGTGGCACTAACTGCTAATTTGTTTTCCATACTGTCATACACTCATGATATGAAATTTTCAACAACCTTAATAGTAGATAACCTAGGTCGAAAGCCATATTGTGCGTCAGATAATAAATTGTTATTTTCAAAGTAAGTGTAAATTTGCTTATGGATACAGAGTTCTATTACGTTAGACGCTATAGGTATTAGTAAAATGCGTCGCTGGTTATTTGGTAGAGACTTGTCTCCCTTTTTGAAGACGGTACTGTAATCGATACTTTCAAACACGTAGTGTAAATGTCTTTTATCATCATATGATTTGATAATATTTTTGTGAATATGGTAATTTGTCCATAATTATATTCAGGATATTAGTTAATATCTTTTGGACGTAAATTCTGGTAGAGCTGAGTTTTGTCACTAGGCCTCACCACCTTCGTGATTACCTTAGGCCTCTTTTGTCTTACCTAAACCCGTGTTTTAAGATCTAACATGCAAAGAGATTTCAAAGGGAAAATATAACAGTTTGATTTGGTTTTATGGGCCTCCTTGCATTTCCCGATAGTCGGACTCTCTAGTTACAAACAGTGATACATGTTAACAAAATTAATACCAAATGTTGCCAATGATCTCCGCCAACAATAAGCTCTTACATACACAAATGACTGATAGTCTGATGACATTAAATTGTCCACTCACCTGACTTGATGGAATGGTGATCGTTAATAGGAAAACAAGTAATCCGGAAACGAACCCGGAATGTCTTTAGCGCAAAGCGACCAGGAACGCGCTTCTGAAACACTTTTCTTGCGGGCACATGTATGTAATTCTAATAGCGCACAAATTTGTTAAAGGTAATTCTAAATTCTTCGCCGTCACCTGACCACAATAAAATCACTTATGGCCTAAGAGGTTGAATTAAAGATTAAAAGCTTTTCATCTACAAGTCAAATATTGCTTAAAACGTTTAAGTCCAACATTACGAGGATAGCAAACACAGACATAGAGCGATCTATCAACACTTGGTCTCTAGGCCCACTGGGGCTCCTGGGTGGAAGGGGAAGCAGTTTTTATAGTTACTTGCATGGTCAAATATCACGTAAAGCTGGAAAAATTAGGACAGAGGTCTATCTCAGGTAACGATGATATCAAAAGAGGAAAATTTTAGTCACTGAAATGAGTCGTGTTTGATTCTGACATTGATATAAACGGATATAAGGTTTCGAATTACAAGAACTTGACCTTGAGAGCGTCTAGGGTAATTAATATTTTTGTTTCACTTGAGCCAATTGAAGGCTAAAGTTTTCTTGGAATTATTACTGCAATATTAATATGTCACTGTTCTTCTCCTTGGTTATCTATGAGAATGGATTAAGATATTCAGTTACACGAAACCTGTATACACATATCTGTCATCTTATATTTCTTGGCACACTTCTTACTTGCTTGTAACTGTTAGCGTGTAAGTGAACTGACTTTTTCTTAAAATACAATAATGGCTGGAGACCGATTTGTTACCTTTTTTTAATTCCCTATATCTCCTGCTTGTTACGTCGTACGAGTTCGGAATCGAAAGCTACCTAGGCATTATTTATTTTACATGAATCACAAAATAATGAATAAAACACCAAAATCGCAAATATATGAAAATGCGAAAATGCTAATTGGCTTTAATAATGGATATGGTATGTGGATATGTAATCACATCACTAATCTTCCTCAAAATAAAATTTGATAGGCCATAATAATTTTATGCACGAGAAGGGCTTATTAATAGCTTGACACAGGGTAGACCGGGGCTATTTGAGTATAGTAAGAGAAAAGTCAAAATTTCCAAAAATCGACGTACTTTAGAGTTGAAATAATTATGTCATAATCTACGTACATTATTATAGTACAACATACTAAAGAATAAAGAACCTGTTAAATCATGGAGATTCTGAAAACGAATTTTAAATAAAAATGGCAGAATTCAAGACTAGTAATAATCACGGGGTTATTTGGGTTGCTAAGGGGGCTATTTGGGTCTTTCGGTGTATCAACATTGTTTACATTAATCACATTAGCGTTCATGTATATTTTTAAATTATACCCTTTTCTATATAATTTATACAAACATATAATTAATAAACATTTCATCTCAACCCTGTTTCTTTGAAAAACTCGACCCATCGAACAAACAGCTCTTCATTAACGTAACCACTATCTGTAAGGAAATATGACAAGCCGGTGGTAGATTGTTTACGAATTCTTCTCTCATATGCTGCTCATCTTTAAAAATAACAAATGGTGGGGTGTAGACATATTGTCTAATTGCGTTGCAAGAGACTATCACAATGACATTCTCGCCTCTTTCGACGCTAGTAAGAGCAACCATCTCTTTTAACCCCTTCTTGGTAATGACCTTGTTTGGGTTGTTGTTAAGAGGAATCCCTGTTTCACCCACGGTTTTGTGTTGACGCTAGTCGTCGAAGTAACAGATTTCAACAGTTAAAAGTCACTCACAGCTTCCTTATTAATTTCCTCAGCACGAGCTCTTGAAAGTCCCTCAAGCTTTCGTAATGATAAGTTGGGATGTCTTTTCATGAAACTTGAAAACCAATCTTCACCAGCTAATCCTTTGTGTTTCCAAGGATGCGGAAAATGATTTATTATTACATATCGATGTACAGCTTTACGAATCGTTTCAGGGGTGCAGCCTAGTTATTTTCCCGCGAGTGTCTTAATTCGCAACACGAACTCTTCCTTCTGTTCTTCTGTCAGTACTGTGGGGTGTCCTATGGCTTTCGGTTTTGCATTTTGAACTATTTCATCATTATGACCCAAGGCTAATCTCAACCTTTTGACCTGCACTTTCCTTCTCAAAGTTTCAAATTTACATTGCAGAGCTGCGAAGCAACATGTAAACTCAAATCACCTTTTCTTGGACTTTGGATGGCCTTCTCCATGTCTTCATTATTTCACTCGTTGTATTTATGTTTTGATTTGTATGTCCGTACCATCTAAATAGAAAATTAAGTGTTTTATTTTAAATACATGAGGTATATAAGCTAAACCATAAATACAAAATTAAAATTCATAAATTAAATAAATTCACATAAGTTTACAACTGACTCAAATAGCCCTATTTTTTCCGACTCAAATAACCCCATTTCGCACATGCTTAAGTAGGAACGTACTACTTTCACATGAGACAGAGGAGAGCACCAACAATGGCGTTTATAACATGCGGACGTTCTGTTTTACGCGTACGGTAATAATTTTACAAATACATGCATTTACACAGGTTCAGCACCTTATATCATACAGCCACTATTTTATATCAGAGCAAGATATGAAGTATTGCAACTCACCTTGCTCAGAACAGTCGCAAATTCACAGCAACTGATAGGAAAGGAGCAGATCAATCACACACACACACACACACACCTTTCCCTTTGCCAACGAACTCACAACTGAAGGCAGGTTCAGCGTACTGGTGCGTGCGCATATTAAATGCGCAGTGACATTTTTTCTTAAGTTTGACCCGAATAGCCCCTTGACTCAAGGTATTACCGGTCTACCCTACATGGTGAAATGAGAATCCAATTAAATGCACGCGTATTGGTCGTCTTCAATTTTGTGCCTGATACTAGAGTATTTTCTCTACATTCGTGGCTTGAGGGTGGGGTTTGATTATTATTTTTGGTTGCGTTTTTAATCCAGTGAAGTAAACACTAAATTCATTTCATGATACAGGGATTTCTGAGACATATCTTTCCCTATTTGCTTCATTTTGTATACCAAGCGACTTTACACTGATTTTTAGAGGTCATTAGAAAGGTGTCATTAGCAGCACATTTGCTAATTTGATTTCTGATCTATAAATTTTCTTCATTTTAATGTATTTGTCTTTACTAACTAACCCATTACTGTATAGATTGTGATAAGCTAAACATAGTGTTCAAAGTCTGTTTAGCCGGGGAATATACCATTTATTAACACGAGATTGCCATTTACTTTTTGTCCTACTGATTTTGTGTACTTTTGGACATATTTTATTGTACTTACCTACTATAATGTTTAAAAACGTATCAAATAGATGTATCAACGCTAACATCTACTGTATCCAGAGGCGGCGTTTGGGGGTGGCAACTGGGGAAACCGCCCCAGGCCCCGCGTTCCGAGTTGATATTTTTCTTACTCATTGATATAAAAGTTGATTTGTAAAAAAAAGTTTACAAATAAACTAGTTTGTATAGTTTCCATGCGAAATGTAATGTGAAATAGAAATGAATAAAGAAGCACTTGTAATTAGCAATGCAGTTTTTAAAATATATTGTACTTTATTTAAATAAATTATGTCGGATGTTTTTTTTTTCATAAGAAACCGTTGTTCATTAAAAAAAGATAATATTTAGTAATAAATTTAGGGTTAGGAATGAAAGGAAGAAGTGAGAGGAAGAATTTAGGGGGAAGTTGCTTACTGCTTTATCGGCTTTAGATGTAACATTTCGGCGCACAGCGATTTTTACTTGTACTTTGGCCCCGCGGGGTCATTATTGCCCTAGGCCCCGCGCTCACCTAACGCCGCCTCTGACTGTACCGTATTCGCATAAGATATCTTCCCAATTATGCATAGTCAATTGACAATAAACATACGTACGTCAACACTTTTTTGTGTAACTGTACTACGCTCATGTCAGGTACGTCCATTTTCAAAGCAATATCCTTGGGCCGCCGACCTCCATCGACGACCGAAAACTTCTCCCACGCAGCTGGACACACACCTGGCAGTTCATCTGTAGAGTTTCGGTCGTGGAATGTCGTAGTTTTTACAAAACGTAATGTTTGTACGCCTGTTTGTACGTGGTGTTTCCTGTGTAAGAACTAGGTCCATGAACTGAGAATGATTTAATTTTGTTTGTGACTATTGTGATCCTTGCAGGTCTAGAGATTTTCTGTTTCATACGATACTATAATCATATTTCAAAGCTTTAGGCTCCAAATTATGTTCCTTTCATGTTTTCTATATTGTTTGTTTCTTCCACTTTGGTGCAGATAAACTTTGTGAAGTTTTTCTCCTTTCATTTCTTGATTTTTGAAATCAAAACTATATTAAAACAGATTGTAAATTAAGATTCTTAAGTTTAATATTTCTGACGTAGTTTAGAGCAGGGGTTTTCAAACTGTGCTACGCGTAAGGTTGTTAGGTGGTACGCCATAAAGTTTATAAAATATTAAACTTAAGATATTTAATATCAACTAATTTCAAAATTGCGCCGAATCCGCAGACAGTATAAGTATTAATTTTTATTTATAAGAGTAACGTCTGTGTTAAATACACAATACTACATTTCATAGAGAACAGATCTTATCTGTTTAACCATTACAAATTAACTTTATATTCATATATTTTTACCGTTTACTTTCCTTTGTTTCTTTTCTTTAAATCGTTGTATTACTCAAGGTACCGTCCTAGCATTTACCTGGTGTGTTCAAAAGAAAATGAAAAACACATTCAAGATGGTCACCGATGATCTATCCTGGGACCTTCTGATTACAATACAAGTACACTACTAAATGCTCTCTTCTAATCGGCATAATCATTACTGGCAATATAATCATGTAATTTTAAATATTAGCATAGAAAATTCTGTAATATTATTTGGTAGTACGGCGAAAGTATGAATTTCGGTTTAGTGGTACGCCAGTCTAAAAGTTTGAAAGCCCCTGGTTTAGAGATAGTGTAGTGGCTTAGCGAAAAAATCGTGGATTAATGCGTCATTTTGCATAGTTTTTCTGTACCCTCAATACAATCAATTTGTTGGGAGGTGGCCGATTTTCGGGTCCGCCATCTTGAATTACGAGGCCACCTTTATTTTCTTCAAGGTTTTTCGATTTTTATTTAAAAACCGCTTATTATATCCGCCAATGCTAGAGAGTTTACAGCAAAAAGTGTTCAAATAAATTATTTACCATTTAATTTCCTACAATTTGAGCCCAATACCGCTTTTGTAGCTTTCATAGGTTTCGAGATACAAGCTTCCAAATTTTGACTTACAAAATTTGTGTAAATTTTCGACTTTTCTTAAGGTTCCTTTTTCCTTGGAAACAGTGTGGATCTCTGACGACGCTAGATTACAATGCAGTCTCACATATCTACTATGTACAGATTTCAAACATCGATGGAAGCCGTAGTTTTCATCAAAGAACTACGAAATTTCGAACTTAGAATCACTCGACCAATAGCTAGGGAAAAATACGGCCGATTTTTTATGTTCTCAATTGTACATTGTTGCGAGGCCTCCATTGTTGGCAATAAGACAAAATTCGAACATAAGTGGAAAGCGTAATTTTGAACGTAGAACCACAACATTTTCAGCAATAGAGAATTCCGCCAATACCAGGGGAAATGTACGGACGAAATTTCCATACTTGCAAAAATGCATTGTTGAGAGACCTCTATTGTTAGCCAAAGATACAGGATTAAGACATCAGTAGAAAGCGTAATTTTGAACGCAGAACAACGAAAATTTTAAATTACTAACGCTCTGCTAATAACTAAGGAAAGTGCAGACGAAATATTCATACTTCAAAATATTCATTGTTGAGAGAGTTCCATTGTTGTAAAAAGATATAAAATTCAAACATCAATTGAAAGCGTAATTTTGGATTTAGAATTACGAAACTTGGCATGAAGTAAAACTCAACGAATACCTTAGAAAATGTACGACCATGATTTTTATATACTCAAAAATTCATGCGCTAACACTGATCACCGGGTGAAACAAGAGATGTTGTTGTCTCCTAGGTCCTACAAGTCCTCCTTGGGTCTGTAATGCCGCCTGCGCTGATAAAGATGTTCTGCTGCTATCTTACTAGAATGTAGTTCTGGGTGTATTTTTAGTTATCCCGGTGAGACTGGTTTATGAGTTTATGGCGCTTATGTTCACACTAGGTAGGAGAGGAACTCATTTGAGGACATATCATCTAGAGAAAAGACGTAGGATGACGAGGGTTGTTTAGGTCGGGATTTTGTGAATTTATTTGCGTTTTTTTTTTCACAACTGGTACTGTTGGAGGCGAAGAAGGTGGTATCATTGTCCTGTGAGTATAAGGTACAGAAGAGATGTACGATTTATCATATAAAGATATAGGTATCTCGTATTCTTGTCCTTGGTCCAAAACAGAAGAAGGAGGGACATCATAAAAATGTGGGTTTATAGAAGACTTAACAATCGGAAGAGAGTAATAGCTGTTTGTTTACTTTGAGATCGCCTGTTATTATTTCTATGCAGCTTA
>JAGDQP010072637.1:0-10485 GCA_022664845.1 Lepisma saccharinum | reverse complement strand
CTTCGCAATTTATAACAAATCGAACACTGGATACATCGCACTATTCTTAGTAGCAGATCAGAGATCTCCCTAAGTAGTGAGTATCGGTTTTGCTCCACATTTGTGCAGGAGGTTGGTTGGGCCCAATTTTCCACTATAGGAACCTCAGATAATAGTGTCATAATATAGTGGATTCTTTACAATGTTTTGTTTAGTATTAGCTTGTGCTTTACTTGCCAGTGGTGAGATAGAGACAGGTGAGATATAGGAATATTCGTTGTTGTGTATTCTGAGCCAATTGTTGACTAGGCTTTGAAACTTGCTTTTTATTACTATTATGTTTATTATATATTTCTGTTTTGAATTTATTTTAAAAAACCCTACTGGACGTTTCCGTTTCCTCAGATTACTTTGGGCCTGTTGTCAGAGACCTCTTCGTCTTTTTTTCTTTTTTTACCGATTCTGCCTAATACAGAATAGTTTGTCAATTATTGTTGGGGCTGCAGTTTTCGTTTGTCTTCGGCCAAGTCTGGTCTTATGCTTAAGTTTTTGTTTAATTGTATTTGCCTTTGCGTTATACTTAATACTGGTATCTTATCTAGAGTTTGTTATTGAATTTGAATTTTATTTATGACCTTTAGGAATCTAATACTCGGGCCGGGATAGAGGAGGGGAAAGGATTCGGGAAGGTGTCGGCCAGGGCCTACGTTGAAGGTGCCATCCCGGAGTTTGTTATTGAGTCCATTAGTTCATTTCTATCCGAATGTACAAAAAATATAAAGCAATACTTATAAATTTAATCGTCAAGTAATTGAAGGGTGTGAGGCAAGAACATGGTAACCCAATGTTACACTTTTAAAAAATTCGAAGTTTACTGCTGCACAAGTCATTTTCATTGACTGAAAGCTGATTTTTCACGTAAGGCTATACATAAAGGCTTAAAATAATTGTACCAAATCAAAATAACGAATTTCTATTTTTCATGCTGCTGTGTGGGTTACCAAGTTTTATTATTTATACCATAATATTCGCTACCTGAGTCACTCAAGAATAAATCTTTTCACTGAACTCGCTGTAAGAAATGTTTAATTTACAAATTCTTTTCCTTTTTAGTGGCAAGCTGGTATACTGCTCCTCGTTTCCCGCCATCTTAATTGTTGGTTACCATCTTATGAATCCCAAAATGTTATAATGAGGCTTACCATAAGTAAATATTGCTGCCATCTCTGGAGCACAATTTGAACTCGGACAACATTAAACGACGCGGTATGATTGCTTTCTGTCGGGTGCTGAATAACTCAAAAAATAAACATTTGTGGGTTACCATGTTTTTGCCTCACACCCTTCAATTCAAGGACCGCGGTAGTCAGTGGTTAGAGTGTTCACGTCTGGCGCTTGGGGTCGTCTGTTCAAACTATGCTCGTGCCATGTGGGCTTTGTGGTGGACAGACAACGTGTCTTTGGGTTTACTCGTGGTTCTCCCATTTCCTCCAACTTTCTCCATTCCATCATCCATCCGGCCTAAACCAAAGCTGCCTAAAGACCTTAGAAATTAAATTCAAATAATTCATAAATGTCAGAGCGTGGCGCTGTTTTTCTTCCAGTCGCGAAAATGTATTCTGAATGTCTTGTGTGATGCGTGTAATCCCTCTATACAGAACGGTTATCCTTCAGGTAATAGAGATAGAAATGGTATCTTCAGCTCTTGCGGGTAATTCGAGCCCCTGCAGCTTCTCAAAAACTATTTGTCTTTCTGTAGCAGTAAGACTACTACTTTAGTTACTAATTTTTATGTTATGGCGGGTTGACGTAATCAGTGATTATAGCAGTCAGTTACGTGAACTTTTGTCAAAACTTTCTAAAGTATATTTTTGCATATTGTTACACATCATCATCATCATCATATTCAGCTATCCACTGCTGGATGAAGGCCTCCCCGTTTTCTCACACAAAATAGGCTCACACACCAAAAACGGAATAGACTACGTTCTATCGAATAACAGGGCAATTCTGCAAGACGTGTCTGTTCTGAACAGTTTCAGTCTCTCGAGTGATCATAGGGTGCTGAGATGTAACCTGAAACTAAATACTAGACTTGAGAGAAAGAAACCTATCAGAGGAAAACCGCCACTTTTAGATCTGGAAAATCTAAGAGAAAACAGAGAGGTATTCGAGATAGAACTAAGCAACAGATTCGGCGCTTTGGAAGAGTTAGAGAATAAAGAAGATATCAACAGCAGAAATAAAATACTGACGGAGATAATAAGAGAGAGAGCCAAGGAAATAGCAGGCACCAGAAAGAAAAAAGAGAGCAAAATCTCAGAAGATACTAAACTCTTGATAAAGAAAAGAAGGGAAATGAAAGAAGAGGAAACTCACATAAAAAGGATTGAATACTTAGAACTAAATAAAACCGTAAGGAAGAAAATAAAAGAGGATGTACGAAGATATAACGAAAATCTTGTTAGAAATAAAATCGAGGAAAACAAGGGCCTGAAGAAAACCAAACAGCAGCTCATGATAGGGATAATTGCAGTTAAGAGACCAGACGGGACCGTAACACTAAATAAGGAAGAAATTATAAAAATATTTGAAAATTTCTATAGAGAATTGTACTACTCCAAAGAAGAGCTAGGAAATGACGACTCAGAAGAAAATGATGTAGATGTCCCAGACGTAATGAAAGAAGGTGGATAAAGTCCTTCGAGGGATGAAGAACAGAAAATCGCCAGGAGAAGATGGAGTCACAGCAGAGAAATGGGGAGGTAAAAAGATGAAAGAGGAACTTGCCAAATTATTCTGTATGTGCCTGAGGAAGAGAAAAATAGCCTCAAGTTGAAATAATGACATGAATATATTGTTGTATAAGAAAGGGAACAAAGAATGCGTCAAAAATTACAGAACAATTAGTCCACTGTTCTATACAAAATGTTCACCAAAATTATTTTGAATCGCATTGAACGAGACTTAGATTTTAACCAGGGAAGGGAACAAGCGGGATTGCGTCGTAGATTTACACAATGGGCCACATACAAACATTGAATGAGGTTATGGAAATGACTAGTGAATATGAACTTCCATTATGTCTGGGATTCGTAGATTTTGAAAAAGCTTTCGATTCGATCTCCTTAGCAGCAGTACTTAAATCACTTGAACATCAAAGCATCGAAAATGCATACATCAAGTTACTGAGAAACATTTAGTCGACTGCCACTTCTGTCATTAGACTGCATCAAGAGAGTGACAAGTTTACAAATTTTATTTATGGTTTTTAGGCATCAAGTTTCAGACCGGGATAGGGCAGGGGAAAGGATGTTGGAAGGTATCGGCCAGGGCCTATATTGAAGGTACCATTCCGGCATTTGCCTGGTATGACAAAAAAACTGTCCGGATGATCGGCCGCTGGGATCGAACCCACGACCTCCCGAATGCTAATGAAAACGCTCTATCACTGAGCTACGGCGGATCGAGAGAGTGAAAAATTTATAGTGGAAAGGGGATAAGGCAAGGAGATTAAATTTCCCCAAAACTATTTTCAGCGGTCCTGGAGGGAGTGTTACAGAATTTCAGATGTCGAAGCTTCACAGCCGTACATAATTACAGGTAAGACATATTGATTATAAACTTTACGCTTGAGACACATTGGTTATTTTAATCGTGATGGGCCGAAGTCCAAAGTTACTAGACTGGCCCATATCAAAATAAAGTTTACCAAAGTTACATTGTTTTTTGCTTTTGAAAATAAAGCATAGTCTTCCATACGAGCTCCACGCCATTTTACATCTATTTATTTAATCCGTCAACTTGGCTTTCGATGATTTGAGCTGCCCTAGATAAACATACTCATCAACTACCAGGTGTATAAGCTTAAATCCACTGTTTACCCATAGATGGCGTTCGTGAGCGTATGAAGCTACCATGGGCACGCCAGACCTGTTGTGTGGATGAGTTGGACATCTGGCAACACGAATCAGTGCACATAATCAGCAAGTGCAGACAACAACACACAGTATTCCGTTGGTAAGCATGGCTAGTTTTGTGCCAGAAAAAGAGCGTATGCGGGAAGCTCTGCTTTTCTGCTTCCATTAGAAGAAATCGGCTGCCGACGCTCATCGAACGCTTGTGGAGTCCTATGGGGACAGTACTTTATCGGAAACGTGCCGAGATTGGTTTTGTCGGTTCAAAGACGGCAATTTTAACCTGAGTGACAAGAACCGTGAAAATCGGCCCAGGAAGTTTGAGGGCCATTAGTTGCAGGCGCTGTTGGACGAGGACGATACCCAATCGCAACAAATGCTTGCCGAGCAATTGAGCGTTACTCAAGCAGCCATTCCCATGCGCCTATGTGCCATGGGAAAGGTTCAGAAGATCGGAAAATGGGTGCCGCATGAATTGACCGATCGGCAGCTGGAGAGACGCCAACACACATGCGAAATGTTGCTCGCCAGACAAAGAAGAAAGTCGTTCCTGCATCGGATTGTGACGGGCGATGAAAAGTGGATATATTTCGCGAATCCGAAACGCCAGAAATCGTGGGTTGATCCCGGCCAACCATCAACATCTTCCTCGAGACCAAATCGCTTGGGACGGAAGACGATGCTGTGTGTTTGGTGGGATCAACAGGGTATCGTCTACTGTGAGTTGTTGCAACCGGGTCAAACTGTCAATGCCCACCGCTACCAGAAACAACTGATCACCGTGCTCTGTGTGAAAAAAGGCCGGAGTATCAACAAAGACATGACAAGCTGATATTCCTCCACGACAACGCCCTATCGCACCCGTCAAAAGTGGTCCAAAACTACTTGGAGACACTTAAGTGGGTGGTGCTACCCCATCCCGCCTATTAACCAGACCTGGCCCCTACAGACTACCATCTGTTTGCGTCGATGGGCCACGCCCTCGCTGAGCAGCACTTCGATTCGTATGCAGACGTCCGAAAGTGGCTTGATGAGTGGTTTGCCTCGAAAGAGCAGGACTTTTTTGGCGTGTTATCCACAAATTGCCCGAGAGATGGGCAAAATTTGTAGCTAGCGAGGGAAAGTACTTTGAATAACTTGCTTTTTTCTTTCTATGAACACACCATTTGTTTTGCTGACTACAAAACAGCGGATTTAAGCTTATACACCTGGTATGACCATTGTCTCTCCGTGAATCTTTATTTTCTTCTTTTCAGCATGCTGATTGTACATTACTTTTGTTTTACTGAAATGCATGTTAAGTCTTATTTTCGAACTCTCATTACACAGCTCTTCCATTCTGGTTTGTAGTTCTGCACTTGAAGCAAACAGAATTATATCATCAGCGAATCGTGAGTGAAGAAGATATTCGCCATTGATCTTTATTCCAACTTCATCTCAGTTTAAATTTTGGAACACTTTCTGGACAGCTGAAAACAGTTTTGGAGAAATTGAATCTCTTTGCCGTAAATTTTTCACTCTCTTGAGTCGAGTAAATGTTTCGCAGTAACTTGACGTGTGCACCTTCGATGTACACGTGTATATACAGTATATATGGATGATGTCTAAAATGTCCCGGTTTTTCCTTTACATAATCTGGCCAGTGTCCGATTTTTACCATTTCCAGATAGAGGGAAATTGTTCTCAGAGCGTAGAAAACTGTAATTATATATACGTTCATATCCCAGGCTTGGGCAATATTTCGGAAAACAGAGCCAAGGAAGATTTTGACAGAGGGGAGAAATATCAACCGTCTCCCGCTTCAAATCTAACACTGGTTATAGCCATTGTTGCTGACAACAATAGCTTTATTTTAACAATGATTAATAATTTAATAGGTCCTGACATTCCCTGTCAATTCAACACACCTTGTCTACCTCACCCTCTCATATTTCTATGGTTTCTGGTTTATTGCTAGTAACCGTTGAGAATATTATTATTTTTAAATTTTTTGACTCGCTGGTTTTCGTTCTATGAAAGTTGAAAAATCACAAAAAGGTCACAGTTTCCTTTACAACATTTATTATTATTCTGCAGTGGTTAGTAATAGAGCTCAGAAAGGGCTCATTTTAAAGCTCTTGTAATGAGCTTTCATTTGATACGACACTTGACAGGGTTGCACAGAATTTTGTATCCCTAAAAGAGTAACATTTAATTTTCTTGAAATCGGACATCTCGATTTCTATTATTATTATATTATTATTATTAATATGTGTTGATCATACCTCCCATCAGCTACAATGAAAATTGTAATTTAGGACGGTAATGGGATCATGAGATATAAAATATTTTTGTTATATGCCTGGGGAGGATGGTCCACATTAAGAATTTGAATTATTTATGGTCCTTAGCGTTAGGCGTCTATGGCTCAGGCTGGGAAAGCATGTAGTAAGAAATTGGTCAGTGCTTAAGTTCAAGGTATCAGCCCGATATTTGTAAGGTGTGACTGAGGGAAAACCCTAGATCCACATTAAGATTATTTTGTTATGAATTGGTATATCATATGGATGAACACATGGATCCTGTCCGGGCACGTAATATTGGAATCGGGACCCGGATTTGTATCTTTGAAAATAGAAACTGAGGAATCAGATCTGGTTCTTAGAACCGGGTACCCGCTTCCAAGATAAGGATTCTTAGTTTCAATTTTCAGGATACCAATCCGGGTCCCGGTTCCAAAATCGAGGTACTTGGTTCCAATAATAAATTTCTTAATGTGGATCTAGTGTTTCTCATCTGTAGCACCAGGCAAATATCTCGTTGGTCCATTAAACTTAAGCTCTGGCCGACTTCATGTTGCATCCTTTCTCCTCCCTATTCCAGCTTGAGCCATAGATGCCTAACACTAAAGACCATAAATAAATCAAATTCTTAATACGGAGCCAACTTCGGTAGCAGTTCGGTCTGAGGCGTAAGGCCAGCAACTCCAGGGTTCCGGGTTCGAATCCTGACTGAGGCACGGATGTTTGTGGATTTTAGAAACTTAACCGCTCGATACGAGACGAAGTCATTAATTATGAAAATAGCCTCAAAATACAGTTTACCAAAGGTTTTGTTTTAATTTATCTTAATGTGGACCGCTATAGTACCGTTTCTTCCTCAGGCATATAATGAAAATATTTTATATCTCACGATCCCATTATCGTCCCAACTTACAATTTTCGTGGTAGTTGTAGGGAGGTATGACCAACATATTAAAATTTTTAAAAAATCGATATGTCCCATTTTGAGAAATTCAAATTTTATAACTATCGGGATTTGTGCAACCGTCAAGTGTCATATCAAATGAAAGCTTATTACAAGAGCTTTAATATGAGCCTTCTCCGATATCTCTAGCACCAACCATTTGCAGAGTAACAATAATTTTGTAAAGGAAAATGTGGCTTTTGTGATTTTTCAATTTTCGTAGAACGAAAACCAGTGAGACAAAAAAAATCTGAAAATAATAATAATCATCTCAACGGTTACTAGCAATAAACTAAAAATCAAAGAAATATGAGAGGGTGAGGTGTGTAGGGAATGACCCATGTCAAGATTTTGTTCAAAAGTGCGTTGATTTCACATAGAATGACCCAAGTAGAAAATCTGATATGATCCAGTGCTTCGTTTACATGTATCCCTTGTTTTCTAATTTTGATATCGAGAAATCGAGTTCATTCTTGGTCTATATGGTCGTTTGATAGATAAAATGAATTGTATGGGCGATAACAGAACTATGGCTTACGCCCTTCCCGATGGTCGTTTGAATAGAGCGGTAGCTTTAGATATATATATTTGCTCTGATTTCTATGTTTCGATGTGTTCCTTGGAAGATAATGAATACAATCGTTTTCAACAATTAATTGATTGTAATAATGTTGAAGTGGTCGAGTTGAAAGCTTTGGTACAGCGGATACAAAAGAGTTTGATGTATTTCATCTTCCTTTTAATTTTTGTGTTTTGTATCTTGTATCTGCATTTGGATGTCGATTAGTGATCGTCATTGGTGTCAACAAAACCCTTGTGTTAACAATGAACAGTTGATCAAATAAAATTGGTAAAGCTCTGTAATCCTAGGTTTTGCAATCTTGCATATTTGTGCTGATTTCAGTATTTGAAGCACTTGTTGGCAGTAAGTTACATGTAAGCATTGTTGTCAACAATGTATTGAGTTAAACAAAGAACGATAACCCATATCGAAATCAAGACCTGAGATTTAATATGTTACACATTTTTGCCAAAACTTATGTTTTTAGTTGTTTGTAGTGATGAGATATAACCGATTATTATTGGCAACGATTGCTTGATTTTAACAATGGTTAATAATGAATTCGAAAATCTGAGGTGATCAACTCTTCGTTTGCGTGTGTTGTTCCTTTTTTAATTTGGATATTAAGAAGCTGAGTTAATTCTTGGTTTGTTTGAATAAAACTCTATTACTGATATAATGTTAATGTGTGTGTTCCGATTTTTTGTCCGCGGTCAACCATATTACTTTACATTGTAGAATGGCTCGAATCGAAAACTTTGGTACAACCCGTACAACGGATCCAAAAGATCTTGATTTATTTCTTCAAAATTCTAATTCTTGTGTTTGTATCTGCATTTAGATACCAGTTTTTGACCGTCATTGTTGTCAAAAATACCCTTGTGTTAACAATGAACAGTTGGTCAAGGGAAATGTATGAAGGTCTGCAATCCTAGATTTTACAATGTTGCACATTTGTGCTAATTACAGTATCCGTAGCATTGTTGGTCGTAAGATATATGTAACTATTGTTGTCAACAATATATTGAGTTTAACATTGAACGATGTCATATCGAAAATTTCGAATGATCGAGACCTAAGTTTTGATATTTTGCACGTTGGTACTATTTTTCAGTTTTATATCATAATAATTTAAACTGATTTCGATAAATAATAACAAACTTGCAAACAATACTTCGATCAGATCGCATCCAATATTTACATGTCATTTTCCGTGTCTATAATAGTTATTTTCTTTTATAACTGTCTACTGATTCATTTTAGCATCCGAAGACTGCAAATAACCATTGCTTTTAAAAACCTAAGTAATTACTATTTACCAAGCTGTGCAAGTTTCATATACACCAATCCTGTGGAACAACAGCAAAGGGATAGACGGATGGTACTGCCACCAGCGGATAAGTTTGGCAGTGAACAACCCCTGAAATGGGCATTTCATTACAAGCTCAGTATACTTCTTAATAAATGTAGTCGCTGTATGGTTCAATGCTGTTTGTACTGGCCTTTCACAAAATCCATCTTAACTTCAATACATCTCAGGGCGATTATGGATTCGAACTTTTATATTATGATGCGACATGAATTAGCAGGAAAGTCAAGGTGCCCCAAGTCTGGACCCCAGTGGTGGCTACCAGGCCTTTACGTAAAACCTGCAGAGCTAAATTTATTACGTAATACCCTGTAACAGCCTAGTTGCTGTTCCATTTTATATTTATTTTCTCCCCTTTTATTTTCTTAGTCTCCGTTTTGTTTCCTTTCTGTGTGTTCTCCTTAGCTCATTCTCTTTGATTGGTTTTAGTCTCTTTGAGCGTGTTTCGTTTGGATTTTTGCTTTGGATTTTTAGCGTTATCCATCCAGGTTTTCGTTAGTCACGCAGCAATGACTTGGATCTAACGCTTGTCTTTGATTGGACCCTAGTCAATGCTTCGTGACTTGTTTTTTGCTGATTGGTGTGAATCAGCCTTCTTCTCCGTTTGCTGGGAGAACTGCTCTCCCACGCCATGTTAGTTCAGTTCCAATTTTAATGACGAGACGAGTGGATGTATGGGCTTTCCGTCATCTGTACTTCCTAAGCCCTGTCTACGAGAGGTAGATATAAACACTAACTTTAGCATAATTTTCGATTTCGACTGATTTCGTCTATTCCGATGTAATATATTAAATCTTAGTAAGAAGAATTAGAACCGATATATGTGCTATCAGGACTTTTCAACATCATTATTTCGAAATTTTCACCGTATTAAATTAATATTTTTGTTTTGAGATTATTTATCCAATGTACAGTATGTTCTAAATTTCAGTATGGGGCCGCTATTAACCGAATTCTTACATTACAAGTACCGGATCGTTAGATTTTAATAATCACATGCCAATTTCTCGTCTCCAGTTTTTCCAAATCTATTCGAAATTCCCGGTTAGTCATGTTTGACAGCTACCGCATATTTTCATTACTCGATCAAATTAGCAACATGTCTGTTCGACTATTTTTGCGTACCGTTTCGATGCTAACAGTAAATTTTATATTACTCGACACGGTTCGATCATTTTGGTTTCAACTCCAGCCACTATTCTCCGATGAAAAAGTCATATTTTATATTATTTTGTATTTTCGAGATTTATTCAGAACGTCTTTTGTATAAGGTAGTAATCATCTGTAATGACGTCACGTAATTATTAGAGCGAAATTGATTCTTTCTGCACCATGTATTTTGGACTAGAACTTCTTTCGTGTAAGTAATTCTGTAACAAAACTTTTCTAAATTATATAACGATATTTCGGGAATAATTTGTGAAAATATCAAC